>OX638366.1:17648580-17766940 GCA_951812935.1 Hermaeophaga mercurialis
GTAAATTCTGCATTCCAGTAATAAAAATTTTGGTTTCCAAGGCATTTTAAGTTTCTTAGGAAATAAAGATTATTAAAACTTACAAGGTGATTTAGTTACAATTTTCTAAAATCTTATATTTTCTAAAAAGTGGATTTTTGCAAGTTTCTCAGTACTTTTCAAAGTTCATGATCACTTCTCAAGACTCGTAAGTATTTCTCGAGATTCTTGGAGTTCTCATTAAAGGTCTTACACACTTCTCAAGGTTCATAAACTTTCTGAAGATTTGAAAACTGTTTTCAAGATCTCCAGAACTAAATCCCTTGCAATTCTCAAAATTCACGATCAAAGTGCGTGATCGCTTCTCAAAATTCGTGATCACTTCTCAAAATTCGTTATCGCCTCTCAAAGTTCGTGATCACTTCTCAAGACTAATGAGTACTTACCAAGATTCTTGGAGTACTAATTAAAGGTCTTAAACATTTTTCAAGGTTCATAAACTTTCTAAAGGTTTGATAAAGGTTTTCAAAATCTTCATAACTTACAAAAGTAATTCAGCAATTATCAAAATTCACGATCAAAGTTCGTGATTGCTTCTCAAAGTTCGCGATCACTTCTCAAAGCTCTTGATCGCTTCTCAAAGTTCATAATCACTTCTCAAAGCTCTTGATAGCTTCTCAAAGTTCGTGATCACTTCTCAAGACTAATGAGTACTTCCCAAGATTCTTGGAGTACTAATTAAAGGTCTTAAACACTTCTCAAGGTTCTTAAACTTTCTAAAGGTTTGAGAAAGGTTTTTACGATCTCAGAGAACCGTAAATTCTATATTCCAGCAATAAAAAATTGTTAAAACTTTTCAAATTTTACAGTTTTCTTAGTTGCAATTGTTGCCAAATTATAAAACTATTAGTTTCGTTTTAAAAAGTGGATTTTTGCAATATTTTTGCTGTTTAAACTCTGCAATGTTACCCGATTTAAGAAAGTGTATTAACATTATCGAGAGTTTTAAACCAATCTAAAATTATAAATTAAAATGTAATAAATTTTAAAAAATACTAACCCGTTAAAACGATCATAATCACTTCTATCTTGATTATCATACTGAAATAAATAAACATGTTTATAAAACTAGAAAATGTGTTTAAAGTGTACCTAACTACAGGTGATCTTACTAAATTTGTGCTGTATCTCTGCTCAATATACAATATTTTGTACTTACTGAACCACTATTATAATTATAGTTTCTGTTATTTCCGTTATTTCCATTTCGATTTGCATCTTCGTTTCCATAGTTTCTGTAGTTATTTTGCCTGTTGTTTCTTTGATAATTATTAAAATTTCTTTCGTTTCTTTGGTTCTCGTTGTCTTCGTACCCGAAATTTTTGTAATAGTCGCCATTTTGGGAGATTCTCCTGTAGGAATCAGTGGCGTCTCCATTGCCATTGTATCTAAAAATATATTAAAAACTAAACTTTTAAAAATGTGTAACAGTACTAATGAATTTTGTATTATTTCAAAAATGTTTTAATCGCAGATTTTTAAGGAATTTATGTGTTTGATATATTTTTTATATATAAATCGATATATACTCAAGATATCTCGAAAGAACATATAATCAAAACATTTTTTAAATATTCTAGGTTTTGAGGAAGTTATAGAAAATTTTAGTATGGTATACATTTAAAGCGTAGAAAAGCCACAATCATTTCCAAAATTTCGACTTATAACGAAAACTTATTTTAAGTCAAAATTCCGTCATTTTATAAACTCCAAGTCATAAGTTCCGACTTATATCTCGAAAATTTAGGATTTATTGAGTCAAAATTCCAGTAGTTGACTCGAAAATTCCAAAATTCTTTCTTATAAATAAGAATTCGGAGCAATAAGTCGAAATTTCTGGTTGTCAGATCAGTCAGATTTTTAAAAATTTTGAGTTCTAAGTCAACGTCTCGAAATTCCGTAATTTATTCAAATTAGAATTCCGTTTTGTAACTCAAAATTTCCAAAGAATTCAGAATTATAACTGAAAATTTCGAGATACAATTTGAAAATCCAAATTACTAACTAAATTTCCGAAATTCCAGCTTATTCCTCAGAATTAAGAGATATCAGTCGTTAAAATTTCGGGTTATACGTCAGATTTTGGAAATTCCAAGTTGTAAGTGCTAATCTGACTTAAATCATAAAGTTCTATGACTTAAGAGAGAAATTCGTTAGATAATTCTGAATTCTAAAGAATTTCGAACAGTAACTGAAAATTCCGAGATATAATTAGAAAATTAAAATTATATTACATATTTTTAGAAATTCCAAATTCCTACTTATATCTTGAAATTCCAAAACATAGAACAACTCCAAAATTTTAAAAATTCTGACTTATAAATAAGAATTTCCAGAAATCGAAATTTAAGTTATAAGTAACATAATGAGTATAAATTACGAAATGTAAGCCTAAATCCTCATTTTTATCTCGAAATTCGGAGAATTATTTCAAATAAAAATTCACTCTTCTCTTTTGTAATTTCCAAAGAATTCCGAATTTGAAAATGTAAGTTATACTTAAAATTTTGAAAATTACAAGTTATCAATCCAAATTCCGAGCTTTGTCTAGTCAAAAATCTTTCAATTAACTTAGAATTCCAAAATTCCTACTTATAATTCAGAATTCCGAGATATAAGTTGAAATTTTTGGTTATACGTCAGAGCTTAGAAGTTTCGAGTTGAAAGTCCAAATTTTGACTTATTTTAATTTAAAGTTACATCTTTTGATTCAGAACTTCAAAAATTTCCTAAAAAATTGGACTTATAACTGAAAATTAAAGTTATACTTGAGATTTTAGAAATTCCAAGTTATCAGACCAAATTCTGACTGATATTTCAAAATTCCAGAACTTGTGTCTAATCAAAATTGCTTAATTTACGTCAGAATTACGAAAATTCCTACATATAAACCAAAATTCCGAGATATAAGTTGAAATTTTTGGGTTATACGTCAGATTTATCAAACTTCCTGCTTATAAATAAAAATTTCGAAAAATTCCGAATTGTAAGTCCGAATTCTAACTTAAATAACTGTGAATTCCGGGGTACAAGTCGGAATTTTCTGATAAAATAAATGATCATAGTCTCTTTTATACTTCCTTAGCTAGAAAACTACGAATTATTATTATTTTTAAATATCTGAAGTATCAAAGCAATCAATATCAAAAAAATTCACATTTTAAAAACGTAAAATTACTCAAATATTTACTTACCTTCTTCCATCATAATCATCTCTATTTCGATTATTTTTTGAACTACACTCACCGAGTATCTTCATTACTTCAGCCTTAAAGACATCATCATTGTCATTAATATTATAATTACTTGATCTATTATTATTTGACTGATTATTGTTGTTTCTTATAACATCTTTCAATTTAGTATTGTCGGCTGTAGAAATTTTTGAAATTAACAATGCAAAAAATACCTCTACGAAAATCCGTCGCATCTTGAATCGCGTGTTGAAAATAAAACCATTCGAAAGATTTTGCTGCTGCTTTTATTACAACAAAATTACAGTTATCAATGTGTCTAAAATGATAGAAAAGGTCGAAAATGAAGCAAAAATTTGAAAGAAATACAAAAGACCGTCAATCAAAATGCATCTATTGTATCATTGTAAAAATTGGTTTTGCTGGCTGGTTTTTCGACATCACCAATTAAAACAACAAACTATAAAAAATTATATAACAAACATGGAGAAGTACGCGTAAGTATTGGGAATATAAATACATTAACAGGAACGAAGATAGAAATAATGGAAGAAATGAAAAATAGTATTTGGGTTTCTGAACAATATATAAAAAGATATTATCTTAAGGCGGTTTTAACCCACTTGGTTAATAGATATTAAGGAGATTGAGTGAAAACAACAATTTATTTTTCTATGAACAAAAACAAGATTTACAAAATATTCGGGGAAATTACACTTTTAAATAATTAATACATTTAATCGCAGGGGTAGGCACCATCAACGTCCCAAATTTGACTTCCAATCTCTTTTTATTTTCTCAACCAAGAAGACCCCAATGTTTATTAGTTTTGATAACTCTAATAAAAATGTTTATTTGTTATCCGATCGCGACCTTGTTCCAAAACTTTCTCTCGCGTAATATTAAATAAACACTAAATTTTATAATTTGGAAAATATTACATAAAAAATAAGTTCTATGTACAGGACGATATTTCACTAAATCCCTGTACGTATTATCGTAACAATAGTAAATTTCAGATTCTAGGCTTAAGCTAAATAAAGAAAATAGTTGAAGGAAGAATGAAACTTACAAACAAATACAGTTCAAAACGAACAAAGGGCAAAGAAAAGGGTAAGAATAATAGTCCCAAAAGAAATAAACAAAAAAAACCAATTGGAAAGAATTTGAAAAACAGATAACAGAAGTACATAAAACAACAGAAATTTCAGGACACAAATAAAAAGATTAAGAGGAAGCAAACAGGAATGAGAAAAAAATAAATAAAATAAAAATACTATAATAATAAATTTATCAATTTATGACTTGATGAAATTATAGATGAGAAAAATCAGAACAAGAACGAGTTCAAGAAATAACAAGAGAGGAAATTGAAGAGACCATATACAATTGATTAAAATAGGAAAGGCAAGTCGAGAAGATACGGCCACATGGTCAGAATGAATAAAGATAGAACAACGAGAAAAATATTAGAAACAAGAGATTCTAAAAGAAAACGAAAGGGAAAAACAAGAAAAAATTAATAGATTAACTTTTTTCACAATTTGTTTCACACGTTTCTAATCATAAAAATGTTTTTCTAAAACCATACATTTATAAACTAAAACTTTGGTAATTCAAAACTGTAATTGTGCGACATTCACTCCTGCAAATCCCTACTTACTTTGGCCATTGCAACAGAGATGGCGCTAAAACAATACCGAGCACACATTAATTAGTTCTTTACTCAAATACCGCAAGAGACAAATTTTTAAATCGTCCATTAGAGATTGGCCCCTTTGTAGTTATATAACCTTATGATCTCCTCTTTATGAAGAAAAATCGTTGTACGAATTCATGGATAGTTGGTCTATCTGGTCATACTGGGGGAGTAAAAAAATATGGTCGTACATATCTAAGCCTAATGCTCGCAATTGGCTTTGAACTCGAAATCGTCGAAATATGCACTAGTTGGAGACTTTTTGACTTGCTTTAAAAGGCAATTCGTCGAAATGTGTTCATATAAGACCAATACGCATCAACGGCTTTGTGTGGCGTATGTTCATTTTCCTTAACTAGAAAGACTACCATTCGATGAAGGATGTTCAACGATTTGAGAAAATAAGGTTGTATAACTACATTGCAAATTAATCTAAACAAAAATGTTTTACTAATAAGCGGTATTAGTAAAGTCAGTAGTTAAAGGGGAGAGAGAGAGAGAGTCCATTTCACTAGGGAACCACAGCAAAAAAATTAAAGAAAATCACTTTTGACACAGGACTTTGAATGAATAATCGGGAAATATTATTTATTTTACCAATAAGGGAAAAAGACCATTTTGGGTACTAAAGGCCACTGGGACACCGATAAGTAAAATTTCATAATACATATAGAGTCGCTATTATTGAAGAACGGATTCTCAGACAAGGTCACTCACTTTAACAGCATTTTGTGCTTGGACCACTAGGGATATTCACTTGTTTTATTAATTTTCTAATTTCATGATTGTTGAATTGATGATGTCAACTTGGTATATTGTAACGATATAAAATAGATATGATACTAGTTTGAAATAGAAGGCCAGGTTATGTAAATTTTGAGAAAAGAATATTATCATGAGATGTAAAATTGTTAAAAGGAATATGTATTTTAAATGAAATACTATTTGTTTATTATAAGTTAAGAAGAAAATAGGTATTTAATGAAGTAATACTAGATTTTGAGAAAAATATGATGAAGGTAGATAGTAACAAGTACGAGATATAATCATAAAATGTGTCTTAAAAACAATATATAGTAGTAAAAATAAATATTACATTAAAATTGGTCAAAAAAAATCAAGAAAGTATAAAACATTTTAAAATGACATAATTAAAAATATAAAAACTAACAGTTATTAAAATATCCATAGTAACAGTTAGAAGTCAAAATATTGACAACAGATTTCATCTTGAAAAATATTTTCATTTCTTTTATAAAAACAAAGATATGAATTCAAATAAACCACAACCAGAAGAAACTGCTCTTTTATTAAATAAACTCAACAAAAAAGTCATCGTTCTCCTAAATGATGGGATGAAATTAATAGGTTATTTAAGAACCGTTGACCCATTTTCAAATGTAATCCTTAATCAAACTGTGGAAAGAATCCATGATGGAGGCCAAAATACAGATATTCCTCGTGGAGTCGTCATTACTAAAAGAGAAAATATGGTGCTGTTGGGAGAAGCTGACCAAACAAACATTACAAGGTTTAAGGCACTATGATATGTTTTCGATGTATTATTTCATTTTTGTATTTAATTGTTCGCATATTTTTAATAAATTAATATTACAAGAAATTTGTCGGACCTACATTATCTTAATATATTATAAGGTTCATGTCAAGATATTTCGTTAACCTGCCACTTGCATTCAGAGAACCTTTAGTAAATCTTTCGGTAGGTGGTCGTTAATCCAATTAGTACAGGATGGTATTTAAACCCCTAATAATTGTATTGCTCGAAGTATCACTAGTCACTAAATTCCTGGAAGACATTCAAGTACGACCCTGTTGTTTTTTACTTTAAAATGAAGAATTTACAAGATTATCTGATAGTACTCTCCAAGCAGTAAGTAAGTCAACGAAATATCTTGAAATGAACTTTATCTGGCTCACGCCAGATTCCAAGAAGTACAGAACTTATATCTTGAAAAGCATAATAATAACCACACTTAATTTCATTGTAAGATACTCAAAAACTTAGTTAAAACCTGCTTCGTTAAACTTTTTGACTTCTTGGATTTATACCCTTCGGATTTTCGGTTAATGAACAAGGAACTTCCCAAAAGTACTATTTGGGTTGGAAACTGGTATTAGTAGGTAAGTGTAGATAATCAATAATGTGAAAGTAAACAATCAATCATTCACTTTTATAGAAAGATATGCGATAGTATTACTATTTTTACCTAATTAGATGTTACTAATTAAAAAAGTATATTGTTCTTGTTCTTGTGTGAGGATAAAGTAAGTTGCTTTAATAACTGTAGAAATGTTTCCTCTCAATTGAGCTCGTAACAATTTTAAAGAAATAGCATCTATTACAAACTTACAACCTTAACATAGTCTCCGTTACAGAAAACTGTAATTTCAAGCGACATTCACTTCTACAAATTCCTTCTTACTTTGATCATAACAACCAAGATAGCGCTAAAACAATACCGCGCACACATTGATTAGTTTTTTAGTTAAATACTGTACCAGAAACAGCTTGCAGTTGTCCATTAGAGATTGGGCCCTTTGTAGTTATATACACTTTAGATCTTGTTGTAAAAAAACGGTTTTAATCTGTAGGCACTCAAATTGTTAAATGTAGTCATTCGAACCCTTAACGCAACAACATACAGGTATAAAAACGAGCAGAACCGTGCGGAGCGATATCACTGATATGTCGCCCCGATGGTCACCCGTTAAACTCTCCTCTGTTGTAAGTAAAGTGGGGATTGATTTGACAACATTACACCTGATTTGAGAGCTCTGAAAACGGTTTTTGAGAAAAATAGTGTGTATAATTATATAAGAAGCAAATCAAGCATATACATTTTTAATACTTTATAATTAATTATCTAAATGGGGCGTCCCCAGCTAGTCAAATTAAGGGGGAAAATTATGGCTTATATAAGAGTCATTCAATTTCTAAGAAAAATTATGTAATCATGCATAAATTTCACCATACCCATAAATTTTACACCAGAAACAAATGAAAAATAAAAAAAAATTCTAAAAATTCACAACTACAAAACATATTTATATAAAAAAATGTAATTGAATTGAATTTTTTAAAGTGGTCCGTTACAAATAGAAAAAATATATTTTTTCAATTAGTGCTTTACTCTTTTACCTATTGTTTTTCTTGGTACTTCAAAAATTTCTGTCTGTATTCCAATTGATCATGTATTTTTTACTGATATAAACTGTATAGAAAAAAATAAAAAAAACAATTGAATATTGGACCTTTGGAACTACTGGAAGTGTTTTGAAGATTTATGTAATATGTCTGAACTTTACAAATAATTGCTTCATATTTTCAAATTTTTGTGTAACGTTTAGGCATTTTGTTCAAATATGTATCCATATGTTATTTGCCATTCATCTATAATGCATCTGGTAATTGTATTGGAAAGAAACTTAATATTTGGATTAGATACGAATTAGCCACTGCTATTTTTAACGCCACATCTCACTTTTCGATCTATTTTAAAACAAACAAATTCAAATAATCAACACCAATTATAACTAAAATTTTGAGCCTAGTTCATTCAATATTTAAAAAAACAAAATTTCAATAAGTGAGGTATGCCAGTGATATTTAATGGTATACAAATTTCAAAGCCTTTCAAATTCCTTTTACTTTAGAGTAGAGGCTTGGTTCTAGTTGATTCCATGGAATAAATTATGTTTTTATTATATAAAAATGGGCCGTTCCCGGCTGTACTGCAATGCCGGGCCAACCCGCGACGGAGGTGGAGCAAGCCCCTAACCCCCATCAATTTCCAGAAATCAGTTTAATATACTGGCCCCGCATGCGGGGCGTATCAGATATTAAGCTGATAAGAACAGATACTACACTTTGATCTTAGCCAGAGGCCGAGAAGCGATAACAATCTACCTTCGACTCGAACTATATAAGCATACCAGTTGAGAACGAAGAATTAGATAGAAAGTGGCGCTACCTGACGGTGTCTTCTCAAAGCAACAAGATATTCAGAGTAAGCAAAAAGTATGGAACCCCTCTAAGTATCTCCTCAACGGTTCATTCCTTTTATATAAAATTGGGTCATCCCCTTCTAAAATAATCCTAGTGATCCAAGAATGATGATAAAAAATTAAATGAACTGCAAACTAGATTAAATGTTCAAAATTTTGCCCTTTCTATCCCAAACGGTCCTCGAATTCCCGCAATGAATTTTGTAAAAATTCGTTCGTCATTTGTAGTAATAAGTTTCTTATGCGCAACTCTAACTCATTTAAAATTGCAGGTCTCCTTCTGTATGCTTTATTTTTCGGAAAACTCCGCACGAAAAAATAGAGAGACATTAGATCAGGTCTACGAGGTGGTCATTCAATAGCACTCACTCGCGATATCCATCGACCAGGAAACACTTGATTAAAATACTGTCGCATATTTCTATAATAAATGTACAGGCTGATACCACAGGCCTCCGCCTCCAACAGGAATTAATGGATTGTTTGGATAAGGATAAAGCCACGCAATAGCTGCTAAAATATTATTTCTTAATAAATCCAAATACCGAAGTTCAGTTGGAAGACCTTTAATGATGAAAGGTGCAACTACATTATTTATGTTTATCATCTCAACCCACATTTTTATATTCTCAGGATACTGAGTATGACGCACTTGTCGCATCCAACGGGGATTGTTCTAGACCAAATTCCATAGTTATGTCTATTGATTTAAGCAAAATATTGCTTCATCTGATAACATAAATTTTTTGAAAAAGCTTGTGGTTGCTAAATAATTAGACTTAATTCTGTAGTACTGAGCCAGTTCCTAAAACGATTGTTTCTTTTTGTTGTTGCGTTAAGGTGACATTAGGGTTTTTCACTGTTCGTTTGCGCTTTGATTTTATAATGCCCATTGCTCATCATCATCCATTTCCATACCTGAATTTGCTTCATGATTTAACATCTGACGACATTTGATGTGTACCTCCATCGACCGTCATAAAAAACAACAATCTAGCAGGATTGTTAAACTACCACCGTAGGTGCGCACCTGTTTGTATTTATATATAATATGTTTTCGTTATATAAAAATGGGCCGTCTCCGGATGTACTTCATTGCTATGCCAACCCTCGACAGAGGCAGAGCAACCCCATAAACCCCACCAGTTTTCAAAAATCAGTTTGATATATTTGATATATTGCGATAAAAAACGAACTTCGACTCGAAGAATATTGACTGTCCTGTTGAGAATGGAAAACGAACTAGAAAGTGGCGCTACCTCACAGTATCTCTTCAAACCAACAAAATGTATAAGACCCTCTCCGATATATAAACTAATATGCTGAACAGTGCTAATACGACATGAATCGATGTATAGTGTTTACTCATACCATCTCATCTACATTCCTCATACCATCTCACCCATACAATATGGCATCGATTCATGACGTCATTAATACTGGCCAGTATACTGGTCTATATTTCGGAACAGACCCATAGTTATTAGTTAGCTTTGTTGTGAAAATCGCCAATAATACAGAAATTTGCAGTTTTTTTTAGATGTTACTTTGTCAAAGCAATCAAAAAAATTGATTATGCCAACTTGCCAGTTCATAAAGTTGAACACATACCCGAAACGTAGAAGACCTCCATTATAAAAAAAGAAGCTAACTGACATCTTTTATTGACTCATTTATTTTATAAACATTGTCGATAAAATAAGGTAATAAAAATATTAAAACAGTTAATTATGGATCTATCAAAAGTACCAAACGAAAAAAAGTTATATTTATGTAGAACCTATTTTAGAAGTAAGTTTTAAATATATTATTTCATTACAGTATTTTAGAAGTGTTTTTCAGTTGGATTCTTTTTCCTGCCTTTTGTTTGGTTAGTAAATGCAATTTGGTTTTTTAATGATGTTTTTCGAAAACCCGAATTTGAAGAACAAAAGTTAATGAAAAAATGTAAGTAATAATTTCTATTCATTTACCAATTTTAATATAACAATGATATACCTAATCAACAATAAAATATTTTTTTAATTTCTTTATTTCAGATGTAATATGTTCTGCAATTGGTACTTCAATTTGGTTTGTGGTATTACTTTCGTGGGTCATAACATTCCAAATAAATAGGTCCAATTGGGGAGAATTCGCAGACTATATATCATTTATAATTCCATTCGGAACGCCCTAAAATATTTAATTTTAATGTATTTAATTAGCAACAATAAGTATATATTAAATTGCATTTATTTGAATAGAGATATTTGAGTTTTTCCAATTTTTATTCTAGATAATATTTACCCAGAATAACATAGTCCTTGTATTAAGTTATTTGAAATATGAAAACAAACAATAGCGATCGGTAGAGTGGAAGTACAGTCAGAGGCTAACATAAATGATAAAACTATAGAACAAACAGACAGCTTCAAGTACTTAGGTGCATAAATACGAATGTAAAAAACGAAGCCAAAATTATCAACAGGGTAGAAAGTACAACAATGCAGCAAACTTATAAGACAATCTCAATGAAAACAAATCTGATAGTACATAAGACAATATTCAAGCCAATTCTAATCTATGGATGTGAAAGATGGTACTTACAGAATTACAAAAAAAAGACCAAAATACAAGCTGTAGAAATGAAATTCTTAACGGACAGAAAAGGTATGACAAAAAACTACTGTAAGAAATACAATAGCCAGAGAGGAATTAGTAGTTGTAGGGTCGCAAAGATCATATTTGTATCTAGCTTGTAAATTATGTAATACACTCCTCAAAACATAAAATCATATATTAGTATATCTCATTTTAAACAAAGATTAAAGACTTATATATTAAATCAACCTAGACAACTATTTAAAAGCATCTTGGCTGAAATAATAAACTAATTCCTATGTCATCACAAAGCTTTTAACCAATGATTACTTATTGTCTTTTACTATGTATTTTTTTATTGATATTTTTCAAAACGAGTGCTTTTAATTTTTTGAGTATTAATATTTATTTTACGTAATTTTTTCTGTTTTGTAGTTCTTAAGAATTGTATTTTTAGTAAATAAATATTACTATTATTATTCCCGATAACACTAAATGTTTCTCTTTAAAGTCGAGATTAATTAAAATGTCGATATCAAAATCCAGATTTGGGATTTTTTGAAATTCATGTTTTTGGAACCAAGATTCTTAAAATTCGATTTTAAAGTCGAGATTCATCAAAATCTCCACTTCAAAAAGTTGAGATTTGGAAGTAGAATACCAAATTTATAAAAATCTATATCAGTCGAGATGTATTGCTTTAAAATTGGGAATCATCGGAATATCGTTTTAAAATCAAGATCTTAAAGAAAAAAAAACATTTTTGCTTGAAAATCGAGATTCATTAAAGTCATTAAGTCGATATTTAAAGTTAAGTAGAAGATTTTTCAAATATTTTGCAAGATTCATTAAATCCTCGCCTTTACAATCAAGATTTATCAAAATCTCGACTTTATAATCAAGATCTTATAGAAAAACAAATTGTTTTTAATATTTTTGATTAACATTTGAGATTTAAAGTAAAAAGAAGATTTTTCAAATATTTTTGCAAGATTTATCAAAACCTCGAAATTTATCGCAACAAATGTATAACATGTATATTTCAAAACTAATATTTTACTAATATATGTGTATAATATTCAATAAATATTTAACATACTGTAGCAACAAATATTTAACAAACATTTTTTATAAATGTTTAATATTTCTTGCCATCTAGATTATTATTATTATTATTATTATTGTGCTTATAACAACGTTGTAATTGTTTGTAGGCGGTGTACTTTATTTATACCTAGTGGTCAAAAATTTTAGCAATATGAAACAGACATTAGATTCTTGTTTTTCACCCTGAAATTAACCCGTACCAAAATTTCTAACAAATTTTCAGATTAAACTTAGAAGGACCAACAAAAAAGGCTGGATCAAAAATGTCTATTACAGAAACCTTCATCAATAAACACTAGTTTTCAATATATTTTGACTCGAACACGCAAGATGTCACTAGTTCAATACCTCAGACGCTATACTGGATTGATTTTTCAAATAGGAAACCAAGACTACGACTCATTGTCCATTAGAGATTGGACCCTACATAATTATATACACTGATATGCCTCGTTAAGGAAGTTGTGGTTCATTGTCAATCTAAATAATCACTCTTGTCATCCGTAGGGGGTTGGTAAGATACCGATGAGGACGATTAATATGACCAAACGAGTTTTGAAATATGAGTATGATGTATGCAGATATGAGATGTAAATATTTCGAGAATAAAGAGGTTGATTCTGTTATCACGGCAAATTCGGTTATGCATACTTCTTAACGCGTGCACCTAAATAGCATTTTGAAGGGATGCTGTCCGTCTTATCGGGGACATCATTCCTAGAGATTTTGTGACACTGCAATTTTTGAGAAAATCAGTGTGTATGATCTTGTAGGAAGTTAATCAAAACATAAAATAGAGCTCTCAATTATAAGTAAAATAGAAAATTAACAAAAATAATGGATTATGTTATAAGATTTGCCTACATTTATTGTTTTATATATTATGATCCCAATAGAATATAAAAAAATCAATAAAGTAATTAAAGTTCATAATGAAAATTGTTTTTGTAACTGTAGAGATTGTAAAAAGAAAATTGGGGGAGAATTTGAAATGAATGTCAAGAAAAATAATTCTCAGATTTGAAAGGTAAATTAAAGATTTTAAAAAATTAAAAAAATGTATAACCATACAAACTTGTACATGTAAGAGACATCCCCTTCGCTAATGTTCAATTTAAGGATGACAAAACACATTAATTATTTTATAACACATTTTTCTGTTTTATATCAATATCAAACTTTGGAAATGCTCGAAGTGGACCATTTTGGTTACCCGAAACTGTAAAATAAAAACAGATTGTATCGAAACTACACAGAGTTAAAATTTAATTTAATCATGTATATACGAGTATACTTTTTTAATAAATTAAGTTCCTAAAGTAGTGATTTATTTGAAAGTGTAAAAAGCTCAATTAAATTTATCTCACAAATCGAATTCTATTACAATTGGTGTCAGGAAATCTAAATTTATATGAAACTAGTTTGACAAATTCTAATCTACTTATTTTACCTTCTCTTAATTCTACTAGAATGAAAACTTTCACATAGATTTGTGGTTCTTTGTAAAGATGAACAAGGAAATACATTTTGAAAACAACCACTAGAAGAACGAAATATCTACTTATAGATAGAGAAAGTAGCTTTAGATATCAAGTTAAAGAAATTGTTAAAGGGTGGGCAGGACATTATCATCAGGATAAATTCAAACTACAAGAAACAGAAAACTTACTTAACCAAGATACACTAACACCAGAAATTGGAGTAAAAGAGCTGGAACAGGCTCTACAAAAAATAAAGAAAGGAAAAGCACATGGAGCAGACAAAATTGGTCCTGAAATGATTAAATTTTTGGCAATAAAGGACGAAGAATGGCTGCTGCTGCTAGACATGTATAGAAGGACTTGGAGGGAAGAGAAAATACCAAAACAAGGGGAGGAAAATATATTTTTACCCATCAAAAATATATACCAAAACAGTTGAAAACAGATTAAGAGAATCTGTAGAAAAAACACTAGGAAAAGAATACAGATAAGGAAAACAAACAAACGATAACATACTTATATTACGAAACATAATAGAGAAGGAAATACAAAATGGCAAGGAAATGTTTCTAATAACATATATATATATATATATATATATATATATATATATACATATATATACGATATATAAAGTAAAAGGAGAAGTACAGATCCAAACAAGAACATGGAAGACGTTCAAAATGGAGAGAGGTATAAAGTATAAAATGAAACCATTTAGCAGATATATGGTACCAAAAATAGAGAGAACGCGTATGGAAGCGAACACAAATAAAACCAAAAGAACAGGATATGACAATATACATGAATGGAAAAGCGTTGAAACTTACATATCACAGAAAAATGGGAAAATATTCATAATTACATACTGTTGTCAGTGTTCAATGTGCCCACTTTGACTAGTACATCGGAGATGGCACTAGTTAAATATCGCAGACGTTTCAGTAAATTCACGTTACATAACTGGAAGGAAAACTTGAATCACTTGTGAGGCGTTGATCATAGGAGACTTCAACGCCAAATCCCCAGCATGAAACAGCTCGAGAAGAAACCCAGCAGGCAGAAGACTAGAGGAACTACAGGAAGAGGACCCAGAAATCCACGTTCTAGGGACAGCCAGGCCCACCCATTACCCAGCCAACGGAAACGCCCCCGATGTGCTAGACATAGCCATCGTGAGCAACCTGACGATGGAATGGGAAATCACCAACCTAGAAGGTGGAACTGAACATGAACCGATTCTGCTAACCATCGGCGAAGGAGATGAAGTCAGCAATGAGACGACTAGAACCAGAACAGACTGGACCAAATTCAAGAGGATAACTGGACAAATCCTAGGAGACATCCCAACAATAAGGACCAAAGAAGACCTAGAAGATGGAGTTCAACAGCTAGAAGAAAACCTACAAGAAGCCCTAAGAAGAAGCTCCACTACCACCAAAGAAAGGCACTTTAGAAGATTCGCCAACATCAGCGAAGAACTAAAGGACCTTCTAAGGGAGAAAAACAGAGCCAGACGGAGAGAGCCCAGCGCACAAGGAACCCAGAAGCCAAAAGACGAGCAAACCTCCTCAACGAAATGGTGAAGGAAGAACTACGAAACCACAGAAACCAGGAGTAGACCAACAGGCTGGAGGAACTGGACCCCCAGAAACCAGGCCTATAGAACCTCCAGAGAGCCCTCCGAAGGGACAGACAACCGACACCGACGATCCATGGACCTAACGGGCTGGCCTACACCCCCGAGGACAAGGCGGAAGCCTTCAGGCAAACCATGGAACGGCAGTTCAGCCTAAACCAACACGAAGACGAGGACTCGGACTTTGAAGAAGACGAGATGGAAGAACTAAACGAGGAAGAAGACCAGGACACAATAGGTATCACAACACCGGAAGAGGTAAGTCAATTAATAAAATTTGTTTCAGCTAGGAAAGCACCAGGACACGATGGAATCACGAACAGAGCGCTGAAGAACCTACCAAGGAAAGCCAAGGTACTCCTAACGACCCTAATCAACGGAATAATGAGGCACCAACACTTCCCCGGAACCTGGAAGTTGGCACACCTAGTGATGATCCGGAAACCTGGTAAGGACCCGCAGTTCCCGCAAAACTACAGGCCTATTAGTCTTCTCCCCGCTATGAGCAAAATAGCCGAGAAGGTAATCCAGAGGATCCTACAGGAGCAGACCGAAACCTTGAATGTTCTGCCAGCAGAACAGTTCGGATTCCGAAGTCAGCACTGTGCGGAGCTTCAGGTACTAAGGATGACCGAATACATCACCCAAGGATTCAACAGAAACCAGTCGACAGGGGCAGTGTTCCTAGACGTCGCCAAAGCATTCGACTAATCCAACTAAGACCTAAGAGGACCACACAAGAGGCACAAAAACACACACGACAAGAAGAGGATAAAACCAAGAGGAAGAAAAAGAGCGCGAGGCAGCAACATAGGAGGACCAAGGGAGAAAAGCGCTGGCCGCTACCCCAAGACGCAAAAAGTAAGGACAGGTTGTATCACCCCACCTAGCCATTGGGGTGATATCTTGAGGGAAGAATGTGGACGAATGAATCAGAGAATGAATGTAAGAGGTCCTGTCTGGAGACAGGGGGTGGCGGAATGGGTTCCCCATCTTCCATATCAGTAAACCCGATATGGAAGATAGGAGACCCGGGCTCAGATTGAATGTGTGTGTGTGTGTGAATCACTTGTCTATTAGAGATTGGACCCTACATGATTATACGAACTCATGGTCTACTTTGTAACATTCCGTTATTACTCACTACCTAAGTTCATCTTCCAACCTTGAAAGGGTGTGGGGATATAAATGTATGTACATTGCAAATTGCAGAGAAATAAAGAGCAATATTGCATACATACATTATGAGGCAAAGCCACTAGTAACTAAATTTGCAACAGCGTAATGAGCACCGGTGGTTGTCCGAAAGTTTGTTACATTGCAAATTTGATAGAGGGATGACGTTCTTTATCTTATCAGGGACGTCATTCCTAAAGTTAGTGAGTAAAATGGTTTTTGAGACGATGGAGTTGTATAATCTGTAAGAAATTAATCAAAACAAAATTGTTTATAACCAAAGACTAGATAGAGTAGACAAGAGTTTTTTACTCTATGCCCAACAAATTGGAAGCTATATCACCTTCAAACTTGTTTGCTATTAAATATTTTCCGTTTTAACCTACCATTTATAAAAGCTTATTTGATTATCTATTGGATCGGAAAATGAGATGTGCTGTTAAAATTGCCCAAATTCCAATAAAACTACCAGATGTTATAGATGAATGGAAGGTCTTAAGGATATATTTGGAAAAGATGCTCTAAAAGTACACAAAAATTTTATATACGGAATTATTTTGTAAATTCAGACATAATACATAAATCTTTGAAACACCTCAAGTAGTCCCAAAGATATTCAGTATTCAATGAATTCTTAATATCTCATTTTTTATAAAGTTTACAGCAGTTAATTAAATCCGAAGAATACAAGATCATTTGGAATACACACAGAAATTTTGAAATACCAAGAAGAATAAGTAAAAGTTACTCTATTCTTTGGATAGATTGAAAAAATATATCTATTTTAATGGAGCACTTTTAATCTAATTTTACTTATCTTCCTAGTTTTTGGGAAATAATGAAAAGAAATAGCGGTCCTAAATAAGTTCAAACGGCGAGGAACGAGGTATTAAGTAAAATAAAAAAGATTTCTTTATCTCATTTTTATTCTAGCCTAACAACATTTAAAAGAATAGAATATAGTTTTCAATTTCCTTCAGTTTCAACCCTTGACATAATGTCAAGACGTTACCTCTATTTTATTTTTATTCATATTAATTATTTCTAGGCTCAACAAATATATTTGGAAAATGTGAAGCTTTTTGTGGAAAACTGAGGATGTCTGAGGAAAGTTTTCTAAAATACATTTGGTTGTTAGAAGCCACATTTATAGGAAATATTTTAGTCAGTAAAGTAAAATTATGGAAGACTTATATGGGAAATTAAAAATAATTCCATTGTCACATCTCTGTCCAGATTTCCCTACTTTTTCATTATTTATATGTCTTAAAAACAATAATTTGATTTTTAGCACAGGTTTTTGAAATTACTGTGTTTGTAATGTTTCTTTCTGACCTTAGATTTTATTGTAGGATAAGAATTCATTATTTAGTTAAATTTGCAAATAACAAGATGAAAGAAATGAAATAAGGCCGAATTTATCAGAAATAAAGAAAAATAGGAATTTAGCAATATAACACCATTAGTGAAGTTAAGTTTATATTTTTATCTTGTTGTACAGTTTAATTTTGCTTTTTCATTTGTAATTCTAAACACCCCAATTGTAATTTATAGTTAAAATTATTTTCATTTTCTTTTTGCATTTGTCATTCTTCTGGTTTTACAATTTTTTGTCAATTATTGTTTAAGAAAACGGACTTCCAGAAATTTAGAGACTATATTCTTTCACCACTATGAACTGTTAAATGTTCGGTCAAAGATTTTTTGTGAAAATATGATCTTTTACAAATTAGCATTTATAATGTTTTTCACCAGTATGAACCACTACATGCTGGGTTAAAGAATTTTTAAAACAAAATGATTTTGCACAAAGTGGACACAATTGTTTTTAACAATATGGATTAATAACTGCGATTTTAAATGATATGGTAGGGAAAACCTTTTTTCACAAATTGCGCATTTATGTTTTCCACCAGTATGAACTACCAAATGCATATTTAAGTTTTTTCGAGAAAATGATTTTAGACATATTGAACACTTATTTTTTTTTTTTCACCAGTATGAACCAATAAATGGGTATTTGTTTGAAATCGACTTTTACAGAAAATGTTTATTCACAAATTGAGCACTTAAGTGTTTTGTCACTTGTATGAACTACTAAATGCGCATTTAAACTGCTTTTTTGGAAAAATGATTTTTCACAAATTGAGCATTTATAATTTTTTTCACCTGTATGAACCACTAAATGCTTATTTAAACTGGTTTTTTGAGAATATATTTTTTCACAAAATGAGCATTTATATTTTTCACCATTATGAATTAATAAATGCTCATTCAAATTGTTTTTTCGTAAAAATGTTTTTTCACAAATTGAGCATTTATACTTTTTTTCATCAGAATGAACCACTAAATGCTCATTTAAATGTTTTTTTTTATTAAATGACTTTCCACAAATTGGGCAATTATATTTTGTTTCATCAGTATGAACCTCTAAACGCTCATTTAAACTATGTTCATGGAAAAATGATTTTTCACAAATTGAGCACTTGTAATTTGTTTCAGCAATATGTACTGCAAAATGCCTATCTAAATTGTTTTTTCTAGAAAATGATTTTTGGCATACTGAGCAGTTATACTTTGTTTCACCATTATGAATTAGCAAATGCGCATTTAAATTGTTTTTTCGAAAAAACGTTTTTTTACAAATTGGGCATTCATATTTTTTTTCATCAGTATGAACCACTAAATGTTCATTTAAACGATGTTTATGGGAAAATGTTTTTTCACAAATTGAGCACTTGTAACTTTTTTCACCAGGACTTATGGAGTGTTTTTCTAATTTGTATCCCTTTCTACTGTTGAGGAGTAAGCCTTCATCTGAGTAAGCAAATTCCTTTTTAAACTCTTTTACATAATTATCTGATTTTGGTACAATTTCTTCATTCTCTTCCTTCTTAATTCTAAAACTGCTACAGGCATTACCATCATTTTCATCTTCGTTTTCATCCTTAATAGTTAATTCTTCTTGTTTGATTTCAATAGTATAATTGTCGCTTATTAAAGGATTTTGTTCGTTACTTTGCATTATTTGCCTTTTTTTAATTATTAATTATTATCGAACTTAACCTTTTATCTAAACCAACACAGGAAAAAATTTGACTGATACAGCCATTGATTATGGAATACAATGTAAATTATATTATTTTCGTTAGTACTAACACCAATACGCGGGGGCGCGACAGATCATACACAAGTATCTGCTCACATAAATATATAACTTAAAATTGTTATTTAAATATTTCTATTACACTTTATTAAATCGATGATTATGCTTTAGATCTTTTGTTAAATTAAATCGAGCAATTTTATTTAATAATCTAATTGTCGTTGTGCGAAAACTATTTTCATCATGTCAAATGCCAAGTTTAAATCAACCGAAAACATCATATCGCAAGTTTTCATATTTTAATTATGTCAGGTTTCTCTGAAACGTCTAAAATTATACAGGGTGGTTCAAAATTGTCGAGCACTACTTCTAGGAGCGATAGTTCACCTAAAAATAAAGGTACCTTTTTATATGCACTTTTTTCGAAAGCTCAATAATAAGGGAGATACAGGCCTCTAAAATTGTATTGAAAAAATGTTTTTTTTTTAATATATCTTGAAAATGACTTAAAAAAAAGATTCAAATTCTAGACATAGAAGCTTATTTGCATAAAGATACTTAATTTTATGTTTTTACGCGTTTCATCCTCTCTGATTAAGAAGTCCTGTTGGCAGTAAATACCACTGATTAGGTCATATTTTTTAAAATACGTAAGTAATAAAAAATTTTTTTTAGTAATTATGATTCCCTAAATAGCACCGCTTGTCCATTGAAATTTGGACACTGTATAAAATTTGAAAATACCAGAGCTACTTCGATTTTGGTCATTTGTCAAACGTTTGTCTGAAAGTTGACACAAAATTAACGACTGCCATATTTAGTTCTCACAAGCACAATTCCGATATGGAAGAATTCCTAGAGTATATTAACAAAGTCTTGATGAAGAAGGTCGTTTTTGATATGGCTTCTGTTCCTCCTTTTGCGGGGGAAATAGTATTCGGACTATTGGGATGCCTCATGACATTCTATCTCATAACCAAAATCAACAAGAAATTGGAGATATTGAATGAAACAAGTGGAACCGAGATAGAAAGTAATTGTAACCCGCCTGATATTTTATATGATAACACCCCAGAAAGGGAAAACCAAAGAGATTCACAACCAGTCGAAACAGCAGTCCCAGATTTCGCAGAGCAAGTCAGAAGAATCAGCTCGAATAACAAAAGGGTGCCATCCAGAAGGTTTCCGTTATGGACAATTAACAACATTGATAAAATTGAAAGCCTGCGAAATATTACACCCCGTGAGTATCTCAAACGGATTAAAAAAAAAATGAAATACGAAAAAAAAGTTGAGAATCGCTTAGATTTCCATTTATCCCGCCTAAAGAAAAAATTAGAAGCTGCAAAAATCGAGTCTGAAAGATCCTTTAAAAAAGCATCAGAAATTGAAATTGAATCAAAAAATACCATGGATACAACATTTACTAATTAGATAGTAAATTCAAATTTTAAAAATTATTATTTTGCTGTAACAAATTTTTCTTTCTGATATGATTATTGTTGAAAATGTTTCTTCAAATGTTCTGATTAATAAACATGTTTATTAAAATATAAATATTTTGTTTCGAATGTTCTCATAAAGTACAGGAAACCCATATTTCACATATATGTACAGTGTATCTACGCATGGGATTCACAAAAGAAGAATATTTTTATTTTTAGTTGTATCGAAAAATGTCATTCTTGATAAAAAGTTTTGCTTATTTTAAAAATTCATAATAGATCCTTCATTTTACATTTCTAAATTCAAATTTTTCAAATTTTAATTCTTATCTATGACTAACTCATTTATTTATAACATCCAACAATAATATTTTGATTATCTTTATATATTAACATTGAGTTTATATAAATTTAAATAAAAATCTTTAAATAATTATTATTTTATGTTTTAAAGAACAAATTATTATTCAAACTTGGTCTTGAATGATGATATCCTATAATTTAATTCAATTATTTTGTAAAAATGCATTATTTTAGTTATCCTTAGCATACATTTGACATATGATTTTTTTTATTAGATTTAAAATATTAATTATCATTGAATGTTGTACATTAATTTGTTACATCCAATTTTAATGTGCATTCAGATTTTACTAATAAGTTTTCTATGACTATCATAAATTATCATA
Source organism: Hermaeophaga mercurialis (assembly GCA_951812935.1). Lineage (NCBI taxonomy): Eukaryota > Metazoa > Arthropoda > Insecta > Coleoptera > Chrysomelidae > Hermaeophaga > Hermaeophaga mercurialis. The sequence continues at coordinate 17,670,765 of OX638366.1, forward strand.
ATGCTCATTTATAAAATTTACTGTAATATTTGGGCATATTAAACCTTTGATTTTAGTTTTACATTGAACGTACAAAAGTTATTTAATTAAAATTGAAAGAAATCTCATTAATCTATTTAATATCGTCATAACATATTGATTTGAAATTCCCAACAACTACTCTTGGCCGGAGTTAATTCATAGTTGTGCTATCGTGCTGGAGTTGTTTCCGAGTTTTCATTGTGTAATTTTATTGTACTCTACCTTTACTATTTTGTAATGAAAGTGTTTACAGATATTTGTTTAACTACTTTTGACTGTTGATGACAGCACCCTCTAACGAATTCAACTGTTCCCAATATACTTCTATAAAATTGCAAAATGCCAGAGCCAATTCGATTTTAGTAATTTGTCAAACGTTTGTCAAACAAATTCCCTTACCAAAATCACACTTTCAATATGGAAGTATTCCTACGGTATATTAAGAAATTATGGTGGAACAAGTTAACATGGAACATGAATTCCAAACCGGCTTTTGCTGGCGAAACAATATTAGCAATAATGGGATGCTTTCTCTTAGTCGTTCTTATAATCCGTATCCACCAAGAGAATGTCGCAGCTTCAGCCAGAATCGTCGAACCAATACAAATACATAAAACTAAGAATACTTTTGGCACCAAAAAAAGGAAGAAGAAAGTTCCACGTAAAATTGTATCGACAACGGTTTCTGAATCTATCAACTACGCCCCTCTTTTAGTCAAAAATGTCAAATCGAATACGAGTAATAAAAGGATTCAGTCCAGGAAAAAATCATCGAAGTCAAAGGGTAGTTACGTCGTGAGGAAATCGAGGAAAGAAATTAGAAGAGACATAAAGCAAATCGATGTTAATTATGACTGTGACAACCACGGAGATGTCTTGTACGAGAACCAGAATTTCCTCCAACCCAGCTGTTCTAAACAAACAGTTTTCTCTAATATGCCAATAGCACTACCAGATATTGAAAGAGATTTCGAAATTGGATCAGAAGATACTACGGATTTTGATGGCAGTGATGATTAGTTAGTTAATAATTTCAAATTTCAGAAAATACTAGTGTTTAATATTTGAGTATAACTACTTTTTCTATGTTATATAATTATTGTTAGAAATGTTTCTTCAAAATTTGTGATGTAATAAATACATTTGGTACACTTGGTATATTCCCTATTTAAAATTAAGGGGTTGGGGAAGTGGAAAGAAGGGGGTTGACAAATGGCAGATGTCTGTATCGTAAAAATGTGTCCCCCTTAGAACAAAAATCCACGTGTTTCAGCATTTTCTTAAAATCTAATGAATACTGCCAAATATGGGGTGGAGTGTTTTCTGTGGCCCACTCTGCGTTTCTTTTCTCTTTATGCGCTTTTTACTTGCATCAAACTCCAGATTCATTGGGTTAGAACGTTATTTATCCAAGTAAAGTAGAGATCACAAGACATCCTAAAGAGATATTGATTTTGACAAATGTTCATCAAAAAATCGGACACACAAAGTTCAAATGAATTATTTTTTATGAAATAATTTTATTTTAAAATGTATTAACATACATATATTGTTATTTTATAAATTTATTAAGATTAATAAAAAACGTAATTTCTAATTAACCATGTCAATCATACAAAAATTAAAATTTGTGGTAATTTGAAAGTTGTAGATAAAGTATAGTATAACTCGAAAATAGTTTTATTTTAAAATGTATTAACATAAGTATTTTATTTTACAAACTTAAGATTAACATAAAATTAAACTGTTATTTGAATTACCCATAGAAAAATTATTTTGTTTCAAAAAATAGAAATTTGTATTTGTTCTAACAATCATTTGAAAATCGTGGATAAGGAATAGTATAAATATTAAAGTGGTACTTATTAACATTTATATGAGCAAATTAATGTCAATGATTCTAGTGTACTCTTGACATATCTATTTTTAAACAGCAATAGACATAACATTTTAATATTAACAGTATATTATTTTTTACTGTATCTCAATGAAAACTTTTAATCGAGAAGTCTTAATCTAAAATATATAAAATATGTGTATAATTAGAAAACCAGTTTCCATAAGTGTTAATATTTGTCAAAATTGGGTATAATTTTTTTCATTTGTATGTGATTAAATGATTATTGAAAGCAGTTTTTACAGAAACTTTTTCACAAGTATGAACTTTTGAATGTTTATTTAAACTTTTTTTGTGAAAAAATGTTTTTCCACAAATTGAGCATTTATAATTTTTTGCACCTGTATGAATCACTAAATGGACATTTAAATCGCTTTTCTGATAAAATGCTTTTTCACAAATTGAGCACTTATGATTTTTTTCACCGGTATGAATAACTAAATGCTCATTTAAATGTACTTTTTGAGAAAATGACTTTCCACAAATTGAACATTTATATTGTTTTTCACCAGTATGAACCACAAAATGTCCATTTAAAGTATTTTTTCGAGAGAATGACTTTCCACAAATTGGGCACATATATTTTTTTTCACCAGTATGAATCAGTAAATGCGTATTTAAACAGCTTTTTCGAGTAAATGATTTTTCGCAAATTGAGCATGCAAATTTTTTTTCTCCACTATGTATCACTAAATGCTTGTTTAACGAACTTTTTTGAGTAAATGTTTTTTCACAAATTGAGCATGTATAGTTTTTTTCACCAGAATGAATCACTAAATGCTTGTTCAACGAACTTTTTTGAGTAAACGTTTTTTCGCAAATTAAGCATGTATAATTTTTTTCACCTGTATGAATTACTAAATGTGTATTTAAATAAGTTTTTTGAGAAAATGACTTGCCGCAAATTGGACACTTATATTTTTTTTCGCCTTTATGAGCCTCTAAATGCGTATGTAAATAGCTTTTTTGAGAAAATGACTTTTCACAAATTTCACACCTATATTTTTCACCAGTATGAATCAATAAATGTGCATTTAAATTGCATTTTAGGGAAAACGTTTTTTCACAAATTGTGCAATTATAATTTTTTTCACCAGAATGAATTACTAAATGCGTATTTAAATGGCTTTTTTGATTAAATGCTTTGTCACAAATTGAACATTTATAATTTCTTGCACCAGGGTTTACAAAGTGTTTTTCTATTAAAGATTTGTAATTATTTCTGCTAGTGTGGAATAAGTCTTCATCTAAGTGATCTGAAACTACTACAAATTCCTTTTTAATCTCGTTTTCATTATAATTATACGATTTTGGCACAATTTCTTGTTTTACTTCCTGTTTAATTTCCCAATAATCATTTGACAACATTTCATTTTCATTCTTAATCATTAATTCTTCTTGTTTTATTTCAGTGCTACAATTGTCACTGATTAATGGCTTTTCTTGGTTACACTCCATTATATTTGTTTATTTAAAAAAATGCTATGTACTGAGATTAACCTTCTTTTATCTAACCAAACACTTTGACAGGAAGCAATTTGATAGATACAATCATAGATTTAGATAATATAAAAATGTCATTATTTCCGTTAGTACTAACACCACTTCCAGTGAGCGTTGCATGTTATAGTTCAGACCATTTATAGACTAATACGAGTTAGGATACATATAAATTAATAACTAAAGTATCTCTATCTTCTTCATAAAATCGATAAATATGCTTTAGATATTTTATTAAATTCGAACAATTATTTCACTTAGTTATCTAATTGTCTGGTGTAAAAACGGTTTTCTATTGATCTCTTCTTCTTTTTTAGCCTTTTATAGTCTGTGTCCAGGACAATTTACCCAACAAAGAACTATTTTTGCTCTAATATAACGTTCCTTTTAAATTATTTAAAAATTTTTAGTTTATGAACTTTTTCACTTAGATTTTTGGGTAAGCCATTTAATATAAATCTTCGCTACAAAGGATAATTTTTTTTTCACTTTCTAGAAGGACTCTGCGGGAAATTTTTTGGAAAAATTTCAAAGAATTTAAATACAGTGCGCCAGAGAAACTTACTTATTTGAAAAAACTCCCGAGCGGTGAGTTGGGCGGGTAGAGGGGTCAAAATGCATGTGAAGTGCTGCTTGACAACCTGACTCAAGACGCGATCGTTATTTTCAGTGACGCTTTCCAGATTTGGTTCCATGCGAGTTTTATTTATGGGGTTATTTGAAATCCCTGGTTTATGTCGATCGAAAAAGAAACGGTAGCAGGAGAAAAATTTTGAGAATTTAAAAAACAACGGAGAAAGCGTAAAGAAAAATATACATTGCAGGAGATTTCAATAATATTGAGAAAAAAAGACAACATAAACGGAGAAGAAACACGTTATAACGAAAAAAGATTGTTAGAATTGCAAGATTCAGATATTTTCATAGAATATGAATTAAATACAATTTAAGGGGGTGGGTGGCTCAGTGGTAGAACCCGAGAGGGTTCAACATTTTTCTAATTTGACTGCAAGTCGGTTCTTGTACCCTGAAGGTGATTCCCACCCGGGCATTGATTGTTGGTTTCAAATTAACAGAGCTGTTCCTAAAGTAACAAAGCCTACAAAGAACGCGAGATTAACAACTAATGACCCTGTATTTAAATATGTGATTCAATTAAAAAATATATACTTATACAATTTAAAAATAAATGTATTCATTTATAAAATAGCAACTGATCACAATGACATAATAAAACTGCACATTAGAAATAAATTAGGAAGCATCAACTTTTGCCTTTGTAAAAAATATTTTCAACTGTATGTTGTTTATTATTGTTCAAAGAAACTTTTTATGGGTATTTAAATATCTTTTTTGATAAAATCGCATTTTTGGTAAAATGCTTTTTCACAAATTGAGCATTTATAATTTTTTTCACCAGAATTTACAGTGTTTTTTTAATTAAGATTTGTATTTCTTTTTGCTGGTATGGATTAAGCCTTCATCTAAGGGTTCTAAAACTATTCTTAACTTCCTTTTTAAGCTGGTTTACAGAAGGATTCATTCACTTTCTGTTTAATTTTAAATAAACAATAGACTAAAATCAATATTAGAACCACAATTATCAGAATCGAAAAATTGATTCAAACCTAGGAGAAGCACTCAAGACTATATTTTCAAACAAATAACAGAAAAATGACAATTATAAAATCAAAATCTCTATTTAGCTTTCATAGACTTAGAAAAAACTTTCGAGACAGTTCCCAGAACAAAAGTATGAGTTTGAACGAAAGATGAGTAAATAAAACGATAAAAATTATCCAAGATCTTTACAAAACAAACACCATTAATTAAAAAAAACCATGGTTACACTACTGATTAATTCAGTACAAAATTAATAGACTTTACATTCAGCATTAAATATTCCATATCTAAAACCAAATCCATATCTCCACATCTAGACATATTCATACAGACTTTAAAAAAAGTCCATCAAAACCACTCACACCAAGTTCAAATTAATTAATTAATTAATAAAATAATCTGACCAGTTATTCTTCCTGAAATTATTTTATTTTAAAATTTAATTACAGTTCTTGTTATAATAAATTTATTAAAATTAACAAAAAACTTTAATTCTAATGTTTTTTTAATTGACCATAAAAAACGTATTGCTCTAATTTTGCTCATAATAAAATTAAAATTTGTGGTAATTCTAACACTAATTTATCGCATGCAGAAAATTAAACAACTTAGACTTAAGTTAGGAAACGCATAAATACAAATTTTTGCTTTTGTAAATTTTTTTTACTTGTAATGGTTTCTTTTAGCAGTTTTTACATTAATAATTTTCTAATTTTTCCCGTTTTATTATATAGACCTATTTAAGGTTTTTTTCGAAAACACTAGTTTCCACAAATTGAGCATTTATAATTTTTTTGTCGGTATGAATTAGTAAATGTTTATTTAAGTTATGTTTATGATAAAATGATTTTTTACATATTAAGCAGTTATGATTCTTTTTATCAGTATGGACTAATAAATGTGAATTTAAATGGGATTTTAGAGAAAATGCTTTGCCACAAATTTGACACTTAAAATTTTTTTCACCAGTATGAATCAGTAAATGCTTATTTAAATTGTTTTTGTAATAAAATGATTTTTGACATGTTGAGCACTTATATTTTTTTTCACCGGTATGAATTACTGAATGCTTAGTTAAATCACTTTTATGAAAAAATGTTTTTTCACAAATTGAGCATTTATAATTTTTTTTACCAGTATGAATCAATAAATGCGTATTTAAATTGCTTTTTAAAAAAAATGTTTTCTCACAAATTGAGCATTTATAATGTTTTTCCCCTGTATGAACTACTAAATGTGCATTTAAATTATGTTTTAAAGAAAATGATTTTTCGCAATTTGGGCATTTATATTTTTTTTCACCTGTATGAATCACTAAATGCGTACTTAAATTGCTTTTTTGAGAAAACGATTTTTGACATATTGAGCACTTATATTTTTTTTCGCCCGTATGAACTACTAAATGCTTGTTTATTGTAGTTTTTCCAAAAAATGTTTTTCCACAAGTTGAGCACTTATAATTTTTTTCATCGGTATGAGCCATTAAATGCTTGTTTAATGTAGTTTCTCGAGAAAATGTTTTCCTACAAATTGAGCACCTATAATTTTTTTCACCTCCATGAATCAATAAATGCGCATTTAAATTGCCTTTTAGATTGAACGATTTTTCACAAATTGAGCATTTATAATTTTTTTCACCAGTATGAATTACTAAATGCTTGTTCAACGAACTTTTTTGAGTAAATGTGTTTCCACAAATGGAGCATTTATAATTGTTTCCACCTCCATGAACTAATAAATGCGCATTTAAATATCCTTTTTGATTGAAAGCTTTTTCACAAATTGGGCATTTATAATTTTTTTCACCTGTATGAATCAATAAATGCCTATTTAAATGGCTTTTTTGATTAAAAGCTTTTTCACAAACTGAGCATTTATAATTTTTATCACCTAGATTTACAGAATGTTTTTCTTTGTATTTCTTTGTGCTGGTGTGTGGCAAGCCTTCATTTAAGTGACCTAACTCTAATTTAAATTCCTTTTTAAACTTGTTTACGTCATTATAGGATATTGACACAATTTCTTCATTCCTTTCCTGTTTAATTTCAAAGCTCTTATAGTCATTAGTTGATAGCATTTCATCTTCAATTTCATTCTTAAAAATTAATTCTTGTTTGATTTCATGATTTACAGGGCATTTTTCTAACGAATATTTATAGTTCTTTCTATTAGTGTGGATTAAGCCTTCATTTAAGTGATCTGACTTTATTTTAAGTTCCTTTTTAATGTCGGTTACATAGTTATAGGCTTTTGGTACAATTTCTTCATTAACTGCCTGTTTAACTATAAAACTACTGTGGGCATTATCATCATATTTATCTTCGTTTTCATCCTTAATAATTAATTCTTCTTGCTTAATTTCAGTGATACAATTATCGCTAATTAACGGCATTTCTTCATTACACTGCATTATCTTTTTTATTTTAAGAAACTCTATTAATTGAGTTGAACCATCTTTTTTCTAACATCTAACCAAACTCTTTGACAGGATAGCCACAGATTACTGTAAATGTAAAACTACATCGTGTTCGTTAATAGACATCACATATAAATTAATAATTAATAGTTGTTACATAAATATTTATATTGCCCTTTGTTAAATCTATGATATTTTAATAAATTAAAACAACTCACTTACTAATGTAATTGTGTGTAAAAACTGTTTTCGATCAAGTCAAATTTAATTTTCCCCTCAGTAGAAAGAGTCCATAAAATAAGAAGATAAGATTTTGTGTGATGGCCTTATTTTCAAACTTAAAGAACTCTCTTCTCTAATAGTAATTCTGTAAAGAAAAATGTTTTGTTGTGTTGTATTCCGTTCCTCGTGTTTTAATTAGACGCACTTGCTCCATAAAACATTTATTAAAAAAATTCTTCAGAAGGATTAACACTAATAATAAAGACAAAATAAAAAATCATCATAAAACGTTTGTCTTCTCAGCTCAAAACTATAAAAAAAGCTAAAGTTAGTAAGTATGTTACTAAATGGTTATTTAAAACAATTTCATTAACTTTTTCACATTTTAAATAGCTTTTTTGATAAAATGTTTTTTCACAAATGGAACATTTTTAGAAGAACCGTTAAATGCTTGTTAAACTTAGTTTTTTGATAAAATGCTTTTTCACACTTATTTAAACACTTATACTTTTTTTCACCAGTATGAACCAATAAATACGCATTTAAATTGAGTTTTTTGATTAAACAATTTTTCACAAATTGAACATTTATATTTTTCAACAGTATGAGTGACTAAATGGGTATTTAAATATATTTTTTGATTAAAAGATTTTTCACAAATTGGGCATTTACAATTTTTTTCATTAGCATGAAGTACTAGTTGTGTATTTAAATTGCTTATTTGAGAAAATTATTTTTGGCACTTATTTTTTTTCACCAGTATGGACCATTAAATACTTGTTTAACGTCGTTTTTTGAGAAATTGTTTTTTCACAAGGTGGGCATTTATATTTTTTTCTCCAGGACTTAGCGTTTTTCTAATGAAGATTTGTACCACTTTCTCCTGGTGTGGAACAAGCCTTCATTTCATTGATCTGAAACTACTACGAGTTCCTTTTTAAATTCAATTACATAAAAATGCAACCAACTTCTCAAATGCATGAAATAAAACACCTTTACATTAGACTTAAATTAAGAAATGTATAAGACGAACAAACTTTTTTTGTAAAAAATTTTCTTCTTTTATTTTTACTGTTTTCTCAAGTTTTTTTATAAAAGAACTTTCCACAAACAAGGCACTTATATTTTATTTTCACATGAATGAGTAGCTAAATGCTTATATAAATAGTTTTTTCGAGAAAATGACTTTCCACAAACTGTGCAGTTATATTTTTTCTCACTAGTATGAACCCTTAAATGTCTATTTAATCTATTTTTTAGAAAAAATGTTTTTCCACAAATCGAACATTCATAATTTTTTTTGTCGGTATGATTACTTAGTAAATGATCATTTAAGTGATGTTTATGAAAAAATGATTTTTCACAAATTGAGCACTTATGTTTTTTTTCGTCAGTATGAACCACTAAATGTCTATTTAATCTGCTTTTTAAAAAAAATGTTTTGTCACAAATTGAGCATTTATAATTTTTTTCACCAGTATGAATCAATAAATGCGCATTTAAATCACCTTTTTGATAAAACGCTTTTTCACAAATTGAGCACTTATATTTCTTTTCGTCAGTATGAACCACTAAATGTCTATTTAATCTGCATTTTAGATAAAATGTTTTTCCACAAATCGAGCATTTATAATTTTTCTTATCAGTATGAGTTAGTAAATGGTCATTTAAGTGATATTTATGGTAAAATGATTTATCACACACTGAGCACTTATATTTTTTTTCTTCAGTATGAACCGCTAAATGCCTATTTAATCTGCCTTTTAAAAAGAATGTTTTGTCACACATTGGACATTTAAATTTTTTTTCACCAGACTTTCCAGAATGTTTTTCTAATGTAGATTTGTAACCCTTTATCTTGGTATGGGGCAAGCTTTCATCTAATTGATCTGAAGCAACTTCAAGTTCCTCTTTAAATTCGTTTACATAATTATACGATTTTGGTATAATTGCTTCATCCTCTTCCCGTTTTATTTCAAAGTTCTTATAGTCATTAGTTAACAGCAGGTTATCTTCATTTTCATTCTTAAAAATTAATTCTTCTTTGACTTCAGGATTTACAGTGTGTTTTTCTAAAGATTCGTACCCCTTTCGGTTAGAGTGGAGTAAGACTTCATTTAAGTGATCTGAAACTAATACAAATTCCTTTTTAAACTCGTTTTCATAATTATGTAATTTTGGATCAATTTCTTCATTCACTTCCTGTTTAATTTTATAGCTGCTGTAATCATTATTTGACATTATTTCATTTTCATCCTTAATTATTAATTCTTCTTGTTTGATTTCAGTAACGAAATTATTTTCAATTAACGTCTTTTCTACGTTACACTGCATTATTATGTATAAAAAACACTATTTTTTCGATTTAACCTTGTTTTTATTTAACAATAACATTAACAGGAAGCCAGTTGACAGATACAGCCAGAGATTACTGAAATTTTTTCACAAAGTCATCATGTTTGTTAGTACTGACACCACTTCAAGAGGGCGTTGGAGATCATTTTAGAGTAAATTTTAGGTCTGCAATATATAGTTATTTCACTCAAATAAAAATTTAAATTTCTTGTAATTTTAAGGACCTTCTAATAATTGTTATAAAAAGATTACATTCCATTATAATTGTTTGGTAAGTATCTGAAGCAGAAGGTTTTTTGCCCCATTTTGTTTGTTAATAGCTAAGAAATTGTTAAAAATTTTAAAAACACATTTTCAGGTAAAAACATTTCAGAAATTTTCTCAAATATCTTGTTCAGGTACACTTATTAGGAAACTTTTGCTTTTGTAAAATTAATTTTTATTTTCTGTTCAAGATGAATGATTTCTAGATTATTTTTATAATATATTTCACCTGTATGTTACTAAATGGTAATTTAAAGCAATTTCATAAACTTTTTTATATATTTCAAATCGCTTTTTTGATTAAATGTTTTTTCACAAATGGAACATTTATGATTTTTACAAGAATGAACTGTTAAATGCTTGTTTAACTTAGTTTTTTGATAAAATGCTTTTTCACAAGGTGAGCAATTATATTTTTTTCTCCACGACTTAGTGTTTTTCTAATAAAGATTTATACCCCTTTCTCCTGGTGTGGAACAAGCTTTCATTTAATTGATCTCAGACTACTACAAGTTCCTTTTTAAATTCAATTACATAAAAATGCAACCAACTTATCAAATGCATGAAATAAAACACCTTTACATTAGACTTAATTAAGAAATGTATAAGACGAACAAACTTTTATTTGTAAAAATTTTTCTTGTTTTATTTTTACTGTTTCTCGATTTTTTTTATAAAAGGACTTTCCACAAACAAGGCACTTATATTTTATTTTCACATGAATGAGTCGCTAAATAATAGTTTTTTCGAGAAAATGATTTTCCACAAACTGTGCATTTATATTTTTTCTCACTAGTATGAACCATTAAATGTCTATTTAATCTACTTTTTAGAAAAAATGTTTTTCCACAAATCGAACATTCATAATTTTTTTTGTCGGTATGATTACTTAGTAAATGATTATTTAAGTGATGTTTATAGTAAAATGATTTTTCACACATTGAGCACTTATGTACCCTTTTATCTTGGTATGGGGTAAGCTTTCATCTAATTGATCTGAAACAACTTCAAGTTCCCTTTAAATTCGTTTACATAATTATAAGATTTTGATATCATTTCTGTATCCTCTTATCGTTTTATTTCAAAGTTCTTATAGTCATTAGTTAACAGCAATCATCTTCATTTTTATTCTTAAAAAATAATTCTTCTTTGACTTCAGGATTTACAGTGTGTTTTTCTAAAGATTCGTACCCCTTTCGGTTAGAGTGGAGTAAGACTTCATTTAAGTGATCTGAAACTAATACAAATTGCTTTTTAAACTCGTTTTCATAATTATATAATTTTGGATCAATTTCTTCATTCACTTCCTATTTAATTTTATAGCTGCTGTAATCATTATTTGACATTATTTCATTTTCATCCCCACAAGAAACATCTTCTCCATGGAGGAAAAACCTATGGGAACTGGTGGGAGACATTCAGCTCAAGAACTATATATAGGTGATATGGACATGAAGTATCAAACAAACAAAATCTTTTTAGATTTGTATGAGACATACAAACCAAAAGTAGGACAAAAAATATTAAATATTTTAAAATGTCATGGAAGGTTATTACCGCTGAAATTAATAAAATTTTTAAATCAAATCACATTACAGATAAACACTGCGAAAATAGGCAGCATATACTCGATAGAAACTATAAAAAATACAGTGAGAATCAGAATAAATTATTATTATAGAAAATATAGTTAAAGAAACAAATGACCATCTTTTATCACAAACTAAATTATCAAGAGTTACCAAAGAAAGAACTTCACAGAAGTAGATAATGAAAAAGAGATACATTATTAAATAGAAACTATATACTGAACAACATGAGAGATGATAAGAAATATAATGAAAAACTGAGTATAGAAAAAGACAAATTGAACATAGAAAAAAAGTAAGTCTTCAAGAACAGCAGTGCTGTGTTACATACATATTTTCAAAAATCTTCTTACACTCTTTTTCTATTATTAAATATATATTTACAGTTTTTCCGACAAATTCATGTTTTAGGAAGGGAATAGTATACATTTCACAATGCAGTTTTATATTTATTGGTATTTACATTTAATTACAACATTTATTGAATAATATATATATAGGCTTATAGATATTATTTAACTTATAAACAAATCTATTGTAAATTATAAAATAGTTTTATAAATAAATTAAAATAGCTTTTTCTAAAATACTGGGGAAAAGTGACTTCTAAACTAAAATAATTCCTTTTAGGTTAAAAGTGATCTTTCCACTAAAGAGAAGTTTAAAGAAAAATTACCCTTGTTATATTGAAAAAAAATATTTAAAAAAAAAAATATATATATATATATATAAAAATATGTAAAATAAAGATGTATATATAATACGCTTTAACACTTAAAATAAATTATAAGAGCACCTTAACTTTGGATTTGAGATAATTCTAAGCACCAATTAATGCGAGAATATGGAATCCACCCTGTATACAGTGCGTATTAAAAATCAAAACCCCTTAACAATTTTAGAAAAATCGATCATTTTTATGAAAAAGAAAAACTCATCATAAAACAATACAATAAATTAAGGTGTGTAAAATATGATAATTTGTAAAAATCTGTAAAAAGGCCTGAATTTTGATTTAAAATTTAGATTTTCAGAATGTTATGCTGTCTTGTTTATAAAAAAATCGCTATATCTGAACGAAATTTATAAACAGTAATATTTTGATATAAACTGTCTGATGTACAAGTAACATTGGAATTGTTGAATTTTTATCAAAACAATACTTCTTCAGAATACTGCGTTGCAAAATTCGTAAAAACATCAGAAAAAATGAGATTTTTTAAATAAAACTAGCACTTAAGAAAAGGTTTGCCATTTTTTAAAAGAAAATTGGATTTTGATACCCACTTTTTGCTGTGGAGTTAATAAACCATCAATTTGTAGCTGACTATTTTTGATATATTTAATCAATTCAACCAATTATTTTATTTTATATTTTACTCCGACCTGTTCAAAACAATTTCGTCGTCTACCAGTGGCGCCCTTTTAAAATTCGCCTCGTGCACTAGGTAAAGCACCAAAATTCCATAAATGGCCACGCAAATACCAATCCAATTGACGACGATCCCTTGATCCGTATATTTTTCGTAATCATCTTTTAACGCGAAAATAGCCTTTTCCAGGAGCCCTGTTACGGCAGCCAGGATGGCTCCCACGAAACAACCCGCTCCAAAGGCCACGTGGATGGGTAGAATGACTTTCCTCAGAGATTGAGACAATCCAGGGAAGAGAAAGCTGATAAAGCCAAAGAGAAACTAAAAAATAACAACAACGATAATAATATATTTCAAATAATAAAAGGATTAGTGAGTTAAAGTTTTGTGCATTGAAACAGGCTTAAGCAAGTAAAATGTTTAATTTGCAAAAATAATATTAATAATAAACGAATATAAAACTATTCATTTCAAAAATGTCTACGGATACTGATGGATGCTATTCTGAGATGGAAATAGACGACAATGGAAAATGGAAGGAAGCCATAATCAAAAGAAAAACAAAGCAATCATCCTTAAATTCCAAGAGAATAAAAAATGAAGAAATTAGAAACGTTATTGGATACATCACACCACTAATTCAAATTCATTAAATTTACCAATAATGTCCGCAAAAAATAACTCAAGAACCCACATTAATACAAAACAGCACACACATAAACACACAAATGAGTGAATTTTCAAATAACTCGCCAAAAAAGAAATGAAGGAATACTATGTTTTAAAAGACTGAAGGACTACGGTCGATAACCATTTGGTAATTGTATTGTAGAACTGTATGATTGCCAATAAATATTTTATTACTTAAAATTATCAAACATGATTCATAGTTATTTTCATTAAAATATTAACAATCTGCATGTTTTTGCTCATTACACAACATGTTACTTTTACTTTAATTCAATCAGAATGCGGAAATAATACTCTCTGTCAAACATTTGTTGTTGTAAATTCAATTATGTCTGTGGGAAACATTCACAGTTAATATTGATACGATTTTTAATTTTCAAATGGATATTGTTTTGACTAGCACACAAGTTGGTTGTAAAGAACAGGGAAAGAAGTAATGGAAAAAGAATATACTCACTTGTAACGAAAACACAATAACAGTTGCTAATCCAATCCAAGAATGTAGCGTGTACAAATTGGGAACAGGAGGACTTTTCAAATTGTGTGAATCAAAAGCTGCCTTTAATCCAACTACAGCTACAATGAATGCCAAAAAGTTCAGCCCAGCGTGGACAAGTTTGAGGGTTTTTTTCTCAAATTTTCTTCCTGTTCTGTAGGTCAACATTGCTGGAAAAGTAATAAAAAAACTATTACTTTTAGAAAATATACCAGATTTAAACCAATGAATATTTAGTCCAGTTTTTTATTAACTAAAATAGATGACATAGATACCTTGCGAATATAAAAAGACCATGCCAAGCGTCATTAAAAATGGGTGCCAGTTGAACTGTAAAGCCGGATTCGACTGCCAAGCGAACCCATTTCTGAAATGTATCAACCAAAACAGCATAAAAGTCAAAAGACCTACTCCCACAGAAGTGGTCAAAGTGTATACGGTGTGGTAGTGCTTGATTTTTTGGTGTTCGGCGCGAGCTTCCATGTTTCTGGAAAATAAAAAAAAATTAGTTATCATGAATTAAATCATTATCAAAATTCGACAGCCTTTATAATTTTCACAATTCGCAGTATCACCTTTTTTCATATTGGACATGATACAGCTTTTGACTACTCAGTTGGTATTATTTCTTGTATCCTTATATTTTTTCTGAGGTATATATATTATGTCTGCTAGCTTTTCTTCATCATACTTAAATAATTCTGTAGTAATGCTGACCAGGATAAGCAAAAAAAAAGTGATAATGATCGACGAGATAAGGAAATATCGAGAAACACAAAGCAAATGCAATATAGAGAAAGAAAAAGAATGAATGGATTAATAAAAACTTAAGTAGTAATAACAAACCAAGACTTAAAAACGGAGAACTAAACTAAAAACAACAAAACAGGGCCCAGACCAGAAACTTGAAGAAAATATTTTAGTGGTAGAAGAAAAAAATTGTGAAAGAAATAAGAAGCCTGTGCATTAGGAAATACCTGGAAAAGACACGATAGAGGCAGAACTGTTGAAAAATAAAATAAAACAACTACAAAAAGAACAGCAATCACTTATAAAGGAAATTTGGAAACAAGTCAATATACCAGAAGAGTGGAACACTATTTCACAAAAAAGACGATAAAGAAAACTGTAATTATAGAAAAATTACACAACCATATTTTGTAGGCTGTCCAATTTGATAAACCGGAAACTAAAACATTATTGCAATTTGCAAATTGCAAAAATTGCTTTAGATCAGGAACAAGCATTATAAACAGAATCCATACTTTCGAAGAAATATTTCAGAAGACATTGGAATACAACCAACAAATCAGTGTAATTTCTATAGATGGATCAAAACTTATTAACCAGATAAAAACATTAAAGGTTTCCATATACTAATAGAATTAACAAAAATAAGTCTAAGAGAAAGAAAATCAAGAGTGAGGTTTCAAGGGATAGTTACAGAAGACAGAACACCTATAGAAGTAAAAAAATAAGACTCAGTTTCACCGATTCTCTTCAATCTAGCTCTAAAAGGTATTCTAGGAAAGACAAATAAAATACAATATAGCTTATACAGATGATCTTGCAATAATTGCTAAAATAAAAGAACAACTAACAAGAACCATAGAACTATTTAGGAGTTACAGTAGGACAAACAGAAAAGAAATAATTCAAAAAGGAAATCAACCCGTTGGAATAAATAGAAAAATGCTTAAAAGTACACAGATCAGCAAAAAATAGACAAACATCAGAATAATTGGTCCAGATATAACAAATAATGGAGAAAGAATGGGTAAAAAAATAGTGAAATATAAGCACTAGGACAAGGAAATATTGTAAAGTACCTACATTAAGGCACTACGATTAAAATGGCTAGGGAATATAATTAGGGGAAGAGCAATAAAAATAAAAGAATAACCACGTGGACCCGCATTACATCCAAGAAGCAAAGGAATACCAAGGAAAAGTTGGTGGAATAAAGTAAAGGTCATCAAAAATCAAAAATAAGCAACTGGAAACTACAATGCAAGAACAGATAAGAATGGAGAAAATTAAACGGATTTAAATGCTTACAAAAGTTAGCCACAATTCCAAGGATCGATATGATGATAATGATGATGATGATAATGATGATGATGATGATGATGATACTGATTTGGTAGTTCTTCTTGAAGGGAAAAATATGTTCTCTGTAGTAAGAATATATCCAGAAAACTGTAACTTGAGTTACACAGAATCATCGTAAGATCGGTCGTAACATATGGAAGGAACGTTTGTACATCAGGAGTAAATGGAGAAAATAAACTAAACATATGGGAAAGGAAAATAAGATGAATAGGACATATAGTGAGAATGATAAATACAAGAATACGGAAGAAGTAAATGGAAAGAAGTGTAGAAAGAAAAATGAGAAAAGGTAGACCCAAGTCTAGATGGAAGGGTGAGATTGTTAAGGATTTAAAGCCTAAAGGAACATTATAGAAGAATTATTAGGAAGGTAGAAAACACTTATGAATCGTACTGAATAATCATTAATTCGATAACTTTGCACGCGGACCTGCCTTAAAAAATTTGACCGCTAATAGGTCACTAATAATCTTAAAAACGATAACAATTACCTGATTGCAATTATTTGTTAAATATCGACTAAAAATATATAAAATGCTTTACCACACTTTCCGTTAGGGTTTGAGTAACTGGTTAAAAATACACATTATTATTGTGCTGTTTACCTATATTGAAATTAGTTAGTAATTAACAATTTAGATAAAGAATTGATAACAGTTATGGAAACTACGTTTAAAACATTATTTTAGTTTAAACTAAAAATAAAAATTACACTCAAAACTAATTTAATGTTTTTTTGTTAATCAAATTTTATAGATACTTACATGTGTAATTTTCCACACTTCACAGTCAAAAAAATGTAGAGTTTATAGGGCTTTAAAATACAATATTTTAATGAAACGAATTATTACTTTTAAATTATTCAAGTCACTGCGGATGTTATCAAAAGCGACAATAATTATGTTTAAAGTATTGACCCATAACTTTAAGATAACGAACTTACTTTCATACAAGGAGACTTAAAAAGTTATAAAATAATAATAATACTCATAATAATATAATAATAATAATACC
This sequence comes from Hermaeophaga mercurialis, assembly GCA_951812935.1. Taxonomy (NCBI): domain Eukaryota; kingdom Metazoa; phylum Arthropoda; class Insecta; order Coleoptera; family Chrysomelidae; genus Hermaeophaga; species Hermaeophaga mercurialis. The sequence goes on from OX638366.1 coordinate 17,688,337, forward strand.
TAATATTGTCGAAGACGTGTCATCTTGATTTGATAATCACTTTATTACTACAATGTTTTTATCAAATAGATCAGATTCCATTATATTTTTTTAAACTATTAGGAAAATTGTTTAGTTGAATCATGAATGTTAGGACCAATGTTAATATTTTTCATTTTCAATTTAAATTACCTATTATAATTTTTGTTAAAAAATCGACCTCAAGAATTCGTCTAAAGGTATGTACAAATTAAATATATTCATATTTTACTTAATAACGAATCTAGATTTGAAAATTGTTTTTGCTAATTTTATTCTTTTTTCCATTTCTACTTCTAGTCGAAGAAAATCTAAGATCCCTGTTTTTCTCTAATTTTGTAAGTTTATTATTAAATAAATTGTTAATGTTATTTCTCAGCCTCAATAAAAATAATAATTATAATTAAAATATGTATGTAGACTTAAGTTTGATTGCTTCAATAAATTTATTCAAAGTTAAAATTGTTTTGCATTCTAAGCATGTAATAGATAATTGAACTGTAATATTTGTAAATAGAGGTAACATCAAAAATACTAATAATATATTGTTTGTGAGATTATTTTTGATCTAATGAAATCCTGAAACTGCTATAAAAGAAACAAAATCGTTACAAAAATCTTAACCTTAAGGTTTTGTTTTAGATTTAAATATTTATATCAAATTAGTATATTTTATTCAAAATAATATAATAAAACATCCTAATTTTTCGAACTCTGTGTAATTTCTCTTAATTTAGGGAATACTAGAATTTGTGTGAATTAAACCAATATAATTATCTCAAAAAAAGTTAATACTTTGAAGATGAAACTGTTAAATATTTTTGAAGATTCATGATGTTTTTGGAAAATCAAATCTGAACCGTTTGTATTGAACTTTTTGTTTTTTATCATTTCTACACCTTTAAAAAGCTAACATATACATATATTGTTTAGCAAAATATATATATTTTTAAGTTATGAAGTGTAGTCACAATTTAGCCAGTTTTTTATGGCTCACTTTATATTAGAACTTGATAATTTACACAATAATTATACAATTTAATATCAAAAGTTTCGACCTAACCACCATTAGAATTTTAAGACAAATAAATGGAAAACTGTTCCTCATACCTTGCTTTTTCATTAAATAATGAAAATAATAACCATATGTTGTAATTTTAATAATATCCATCTACTTACACACTTTTAACATTATTAATGATAAAATATACCGAAATATAATGCATATTTTTATAAAAAATGTTTATAATAGACGACAGGCTATAAAATGCAAGTCATGGTATAAAATTAAGAATTTTTATAGATAATATTAATACGTGTGTACTTACCTCAACAATCCAACAGATTGTTCTTCGTTATCCGCTTCAAGAGAACGTGAACTCATAATGCGCAATCTAAACATTCAACAGGTCACCAAAAATCAATATTTACGACTCCCACCAATTAAAACAAACAGGTCTTTTTTTTTCTAAGGTTCACATAAAAAACAAAGTAAGGCTAATATTTATATCCACATAAATACTTATCTTTGTTAAATTTTCTGTTTATTTCTTTTCTAAGTTTGTACATAACCTATAAACAAAACAAATTACTTTCTGCTCCTAAAAGGAGCTTACACGTATTACTTAGAAGTAAATTGGTTATCTACTTACAAAAAAATTGTTGATACAATGCAATAAAACAAAAATATATTATTTAACGAGCATATGATATAGACGTATTAGATTTTATTTATTGATTAACAGTTATTAGGAGTTGTAAACACCATTTTACATGTATCTTGAAATATTAAATAGTTCAGAATTTTTAGTCATCTCGAAACCTATCCTCCCCTGTAAATCGGCAACCATTTTTACACATTTCATTTTTAACTATTGCCATTTACCTACTTTTAAAAATTTTCGGTAATACATCGTCGTATAATTAACTAAATATATATATATATTTAGCTGGCCAAATTCATATCGTCTTCTAAAAATGACCATCCAAAATTTTTACATACATAGTTCAAATGTACTAATTAAAAAAATAATGTGATTATTGTATTTTCAAAATTAATTATATTTTAAAATTTATTAACATACGTATTTTGTTATTTTATGGACTTATTGTAGTTATAATTTTGCTGTTTGAGTTTAACATTGTCGATAAAAAATTGTAGCTCACAAATTTTGGATTTGATTTTTAAAAAATCAAAATCACAAATGGCGCAGTCTACAGGATGAACTGATTATCTATTTTGAACCATCTTTTGAAAAAAATACAAATGAAATTCGATCAATTGTTTCATAATCAGAGTATGAGAAGAAAAAGAAAATTACGTTTTCCAAAGTTTCCATCCTAGACAAAGACATAAAAATCCCACCGTTCCTTATAAAATTAATAAAGACAATATGCCCGTTTCAATTCGTTTAATGTCAATTTAGACTCATACCATATTAAAACTTAGTTTGAAGAACTATAATCCGGTTCAAAGGACCATATTCGAATCAGCATGTATTACAAAATCTATTTCAATGTTTTTTTCTCATGTGTTCTATTATGGTTATTTAAAGAATCTTTACGAGAAAATGCCGTTCCACAAATTTTGCACTTATGGTTTTTTTCGCCAGTATGAATTAATAAATTTTTCCAGAAAATGACTTTTCACAAATTGAACAATTATATTTCTTTTCACTTGTATGAACTAATATATGCATCTTTAAATATTGTCTTCGAGAAAATGATTTTTAGGCACATAGGGCATTTTCGCCAGTATGAATCACTAAATGAGCATTTAAACCGTTTTTATAGGTAAATGATTTTTTACAAATTGAACATTTATAATTTTTTACACTTGCATGAATCTTTAAATGCTAACTTATATATTTTTTTTCTAGAAATAGGCTTTCCACAAATTGGGCACGTATATTTTTTACCCCTATGAATTAGTAAATGTTCATCCAAATCATTTTTTTGGAAAAATGATTTTGTACAAGTTGAGCACTGATAATTTTTTTCACCAGTATGAACTACTAAATGCGAATTTAAATTGCTTTTGTAAGCAAATAATTTCTTGCAAATTGAGCACTTATAATTTTTTTTCGCCTGTATGAATCAATAAATGCACGTGTAAAGTAGATTTACGAGCAAATGCTTTTTCACAAATTGCACATTTATATTTTTTCGCCTGTATGAATCATTAAATGCACATTTAAACCGCTTTTTTTTGAAAATGACTTTACACAAATTGAGCACTTGTAGTTTTTTTCACCTGTATGAACCACAAAATGACCGTTTAAATTGCTTTTTTGGGAAAACATTTTTTCGCAAACTGGACACTTAAATTTTTTTACCATGACTCGCTGTGTGTCTTTTTAATGAAAACTTGAAACTCTTTCTGTTGCTATCGACTAACCCTTCATCAAAGTGTTCTAAAATTATTACAAGTTCCTTTTTAAATTTGTTTACATAGTTATACGATTTTGGCACCATTTCTACATTCTTTTTCTGTTTAATTTCACACCTGCTAGAATCATTAATTGACCACAACATGTCATCTTCATTCTTAATCATTAATTCTTCTTGTTTTATTTCAGTGATAGAATTATCGATTATAAACGGGTTTTCTACGTTGCTGGGCATTATCATCAATTTAAAAAACGCTATTTATTGGGTTTATATCTTCTTTTACTTAACCAAACACTCTGATAGGAAATCGCTGGCCCCACTTCCAGGGGATGTTGTAGATCAAATTAGAAACCGTTTATACACTAGTACAATTATGGGAACACATACATTAATAACGATAATTTTATAATTAAATATTTCTATCGGATTTTTTAAATCAACTACTATGGAAAATATATAAATATCGCCAGAGCGTTAAACTATGGATGATATAAATATAATTCATCCACCCCCCGTTAGATGTCACTAAGGAGTTTTTCTTCTTTTCTTTTATGGACTTCATTGATTCTTGATTAATCAAATCCCTGGAATAAGTAACTGAATATATAATATAATCTAATTGTAATAAAATATAATTAATGAATTGCATTGGCGTTCTCAAGGCATTTCATGTAAGGATTTGTGCTCTGGTGCCAACAAATATTGCAGCCCTTGTTTAAAAACAATATTATAAATAACGAAAAAGATTTTGATATGAAGCGTAGGAATATGTATAAAAAAGATAACAAAAGCATCAATATATCAAAACTTTATTAGTAATAAAATTTGTAATATTTTAAAGACGAAGCAGAACACATAATATATAAAGTAACGTACTTCATTTGAAGATTAAGAGAGAGTAAAAATTAAAAAAACCGTGTCAGCTGTATGAAGGAAAAGATTCGAGGAAAACTATATCTATTTAAATTAAACCAAAAATATAGGCAGGCAAAAAGAGCGATTAGGATTGAAAGCCAAGCAGAAAAAAACAAAGAGAATTATATTGAAAAGAAGGAAAAGAGGACCCTTAAAATGAGAAACCGGATCTAAAACAAATTCACGAGGTCTTAGAAGAGTTTGTTGTTGTTTGAAGTTTATGAAGTGCTAACTAGGTCCATTGAAGATCTTAGTATTTTTTACATTTGCAGGAAACATTTCAAACAGAAGTACACCTATTATTAAAATATTAACAAAATAATAGGTTGGCTGCAACAGCAGTACTTACATTGTTTCTATCTGGTAAGTTTATTGTTTTAATTATTATTTTAAAGAATATATGCATAATTGAGCAGAAAAAAAAATATATAATATATAACAATATTAATTACCTTCATCACCTTTTATCACACTCATTTTTATGGATTCAGGAGTTTATTGTTCTTCGTTATAGAAGATCCTTATGTTTCCGAGATTTAAAAATGTTTCCCATCATCAATTCTTATTTACCTATTATAAATAATATTATCAAAAATACATTTTTCTGCTGATATACGAAAAAAATGCAGTTTCCTAACCATTTTTATCACAATAAGATATTGTGCAACTGTTTCGGTTATTACGACGCAAATTTTATAAAGAATAACTTTCTTCTCAAGATTAATAAGAATAAAATTTAAAAAAACAGGAAATTAAATTACTTTATGCCTATTAATAGGTAAGGTTTACACGTACTTAGCATTTCTGCTACTTTAACAATTTTCTGTAATAAGTCAAATAAGTTGTTAAAATTGTTCTTCATAGAATTATCTAAATCTTCTTTTCCACGTTAACAATCAGTAAAACAAGCAATGAATTGCGTTTTGCATTATTTTTCAAAATTTTAAAACTAGAGAGAATTTTGAGGTCAAGGTGTAAAGAATGTTAAATTTTATTTGTGTGGTGTCACCAATCGGCAATAAAATAAAAGTATTTGAGCTTCTCTAAATTAACTAACAGATGTCGCACACAACATCTCACAGATTATTACATTACTTAACGAGATAAATTAGGAATAAAGTTTTATCGCTTTACCGGGATAAGGATGAAAAATTCCATTAATTAATACTTTATCGTGGAAGGGCAGTATTTAACAATACTGCCCATCTAATTTAATTAAACATAAATGCATTTTCTAAACTATAGTATTTTTCAAACCTCTGCGAACCTTATCATAGCAGCAATCAATGAGGTTCATTGGCGTACAGGACTATTCATTGAAATAAAGAAATAAAAATTAAACACACTTCGTTTATTTACAAAACACTACTGAAAATTTCTTCTTACATTTTTTTAAGCCCTTTAGATTAAATTATTGATTTTATACTGAATTTAGGAATTTTAATTTTTATTAAACTTATTTCTTCTGATAATAATCAATCGTATGCTTGCTAGTTATAATAAATTAGTGTTTGGTAAAGTGTTGTACAACTTTTATAATTTAAAAATGGATGTAGCAGGGTGTTCCAAATCTTCGACGGCTCGAAAAAACCTAAGTTTTGAAGAGAAAAAAATGGTGTTCAATGTTTTTTCAGCCTTGTCTACTGATCATCCAATGAAGCTAAAAAATGAGTTGGTTGAGATGTGTTCCAGATATACTGGTATTGGTAGAACAACTATATATAGAATTTTAAAAGAAAAAAAAGTTCACGGAGAAATTCAAAAACCTGAGAAGAATCCAGGAAAACCGCAACAAATTATTGTAGACGATTTTTGTAAAAATGGTATTCGTAGAAAAATTCATTCATATTTTTTTCAAAATGAAGTCCCTACTTTAAAAAAATTGCAACAAGATATACAACAAGATCCTGATATGCCAAATTTAAGCCAAACAACACTTTGGAGAATTTTAAAAAGCTTAAATTTTACTTATGGTAAGGTGGATAGGAAGAGTATGCTGGTAGAAAAAGATGAAATTATTTGTTGGCGAAGAAAATACATTCGTTCGGTGGTAAAATTTCGGCAAGAAGGAAGGAAAATATATTATTTGGACGAAACTTGGGTAAATGAAGGCCATACCGTCTCCAAAGTTTGGCAAGACCAGAACATAAAAAGTTCTCGTCAAGCATTTATGGAAGGTTGGTCTTCAGGATTAAAAATTCCTTCTGGGAAAGGTCGCCGGTTAATAGTTCTCCATATTGGAAGCGATGAAGGATTTGTTGATGATGGACTTCTGCTTTTTGAGTCTAAAAAAACGGGTGACTATCATGAAGAAATGAATTCAACGGTGTTTGAAGAATGGTTTGAAAACATTCTGAAGAGACTCGATCCTTTTTCAGTTGTAGTCATGGACAATGCTCCCTACCATAGTCGCCTTCTTCAAAAATTACCATCAAGTGGCTGGAAAAAAGAGAACATCCAAAATTGGCTTCAAGAAAGAAATATCCAGTTTGACTCTTCCTTTCTTAAAGCAGAATTATTAATGTTGGCTAAGCAATATTTTCCAAAAAACAAGCAATATTGTGTTGATGAGATGGCTCGAACTAGAAACATTGAAGTACTTAGGCTGCCTCCCTATCACTGCGAGTTGAATCCGATTGAGCTTGTTTGGGCAGATATAAAGGGCACAGTAGGAAGGCTAAATAGAACCTTTAAACTCGCAGATGTTCGAAACATCCTTCTTCAAGCTATTGATGGTATAAATGCACAGAAATGGGAAAAATGTATAGAGCACGTGAAAAAGGTGGAATCAAATATGTGGCAAATGGATATTTCAATTGATAACAGTTTGAATCAAGTTGTTATTAATTTAAACGAATCTAGTAGTGACAGTGAAAGCGACTAAAAATAAAAAAATTCTCTTTCACTATACGATTTTTCTTTTAGCTCACATTTTTGTTAATATGTAATTTTTTACCATAATCGTAAAAAAATAAAATTATTTTGATTTGAACTAATCAATAATGTAAAATTATTTTGATTTTAACTAATCAATAACAAAGGTAAGCAAAGTTGATACTTCTTTTTTTTAAATACCTAGATAGATAAATATTATAACAAAAAAGATAAATTTCTGTTAGATCCGCTCATGAATATAAGTTCACGACAAGATAAAATAAAACCGGACCGGTGTCGTCCAGTGCGATAGTACATTTTTATAGTCAAATTAGTAATTTCTCGGCATCGAGTATTTGATCTGATCGACTTATTAACTTCAGTTGAATATTAATGATATTTATAAGGCTAATTTACTTGGTACCTTTCACGAGTTTTGCGATTGCTACAGTAGTGATTTTATTTGATCCTCGTACATAATTTAATATTGATAAAACTGGATTTATTTTTTGTTTTAGTTCGCAGAGGTTTGAAAAATACTATAACAATTGGTATATTTGTATTTTTTACATTGTATAGTTATGTAAACAACAGATACTTGTATGTTTTTTATTTGAAATTCCTATTTGCGTAAACTAGGATATATAAAATTTGTACATTTATCCATTTACATCATGTTTTTGTGTACATTAAGCAACACACACTATACGAATAAACTTTTTCTTTTGTAACATTATTTCTCGTTTTATTTTTACTGTTTTAAAAAATTATTTTGTCTTTTTACAGTATTTGTTACTAAATGGTTGTTAAAAGCGTTTTTGTACAAAATAATTTATTCCCCTGTGTACTATTATATGCTTAGTTAAAAAACTTGTTTCAGAAAATGACTTTTCACAAATTTGGCACTTATTACTTTTTTCATCTGTATGATTTAATAAATGCAAATTTAAATTGCTTTTTAGAGAAAATGCTTTTTTACAAATTGAACACATATAAGTATTCTTTTGTTTCAGCTGTATGAACCACTATATGCTTGTGTAAAGCAGACTTTTGATCAAATAGTTTTTCACAAATTGCCATTTATAATTCTTTTCACCTTTATGAACCAATAAATGCCCTTTTAAATTGCCTTTATAAGAAAATATTTTCCCACAAATTGAGCACTTATAGTTATTTTTATCATGATTTACAAAGTGTCTTTTTGCATAAAATAAATAACTATATTTTCATGCTTAAATATTTGTATCTACATTTCACTTAATAGTCAACTATTAAATTTTCGTACGTACCTGTTTGTGCCACCACCACAAATTAATTCTTCTTCTTCTCTTTTAGCGGACTTTACCAAAATAAATTCTTTCCGCTGAGAATTTATTCGTTATAGTTTCATATTATTATGTTGGTATCATTGACATCAAATGTCAAATTTAAAAAGAGTATTGTTGCATTTTTAAGTTAGCTGTCTTAGAGCGGTGTGTTTTTTTTTGTTGACTTTTGTGCTGGTGCTGGAACTTATTTTTATAAGGGCTCAAATAGTGGTGAAGGTATAAGAAGATACCTAAGGTATTTAAGGCTAATTACTAACATATCCTTTGTTAATATATAACCTTTTGTATCCCAAGTTAAAGAAAAAATATAAACAAAAGTCAGGTGGGGGATAATTTAGGGGGACGGACTCCCCTAATAAATATAGGAATAATAATTCTATTGATCAAAATTATATAGTAATGGAAAATGGAAAACACCGGTAGGTGTAAGTAAATAGCAAAAAAAACAGACCCATAAAAAACTTGTTCAAGGTAGAGATAAGTATAGTTATATGTTGAAGCAACTAGTGAGAATAGAAATATAGGAAATTATAAATACTTAACAATTGGTCATGAATCAATATTTAAAGTACCGGCATAAATAATTTTATTCCCATTATATATAGAAAAAATAAAGAAGAAAATCCTCCAAATTGTAGTTTTAGTGCAAATATATAGTTTTATTTTATTTATTTATGTATACTCATTTAAAACACAAGATTAGGTTAACAGTGTGTTATTATATTAAAGAAGTGTTTGCTAGTAATACTATCTATTGTTACAGCGCATTATTCACAGTAAAACTAAATCTACAGATTACAAGAAAACAAAATATATTTTATTATGTATTTGTTTGATATAAAGATTTTTTTTAAATATATTGTAATTTTTCAGGCACCTTTTGGAGGATAACCATTTTCTGATATTATTTAGGAGAAAAACTATTATTAAAAATGAGAAGATCAAGTAGTACCAGTAACATACCAATTGCGAGGTGTAGCACTGCAAGAAAAAGATCAAACTCACATTCAAGGTATCTTTCATTTAATACTCCTAAGTTTGCTTATCTAATTTTATTGAAATCGTTGCAGAAACAGCTATTTGGAGCCGACGACCTCTTTAGATAGAAAATCAAATTTAGGATTATTAAAAACTACGCCAAAATATGGAGACAGAGCTACTCCTTCATCTGTATCATCTCGTGGTAGTAGTGCTAGTAGATTTTCACGAGTAAGTTGAGAAAGTGCTGTTTGTACATAATCATTTTTCCGTTGTTTTATATTTCAGTTATCTCCAGGATTATCAGCGAGAAAAACAATTCAACAACTGTGCACCAACCCCACTTGGATCAGCCAAGAATATGCAAAAGTAAGAGTTGCAGTATCTTTGGATCTTCATTATATTTATCCAGTTTACTCTTAAGAAACATTTTTATAAATACAATGCTGATATATAATATACAATATTTGATCATCTGGAAAAATTAATTTTGAGTTGATTTTCTTTTTTTAATATATTTCATTATTCGTTTTGTGGCTCCATGTTTTTACTTTTGACACCGCCTTAACTGATATTAAAATTATTTTTTTATTGATTTTTTTGAACAGCAATAACAATTTGAGATTCTATAAGCTATTTTGTTGACAGGGATACCTGTTAATTAGCCCTATTGTCCTCATTATTTCAGGATTGCTGGCCATCTTTTCAGTCTTTTATCGGTTTTATGTTTATCCTATGCTATATTTCTGCATTTTCGTTTAGAACGTTCTGTGCATTTTGTTGTAGATTATGGTCAATGAAAGGTGGAAATACTTTGGTTACATGTTGTACAAATAGGTATCCCTTTTCTCTTCTACTTCTAGCCCATGAAGATGTATTTCCTTCTATATTAATGATCATTACTAATAAATCTGTAGCTTTAAACATCATTTATTAAAACATTGATGGATTCAAGCATTTGTTTAAAATGTTGTTTCTTTTCGGTTGACCAAAACTTATTTCCCCTTATATGTAATGTTCATTACTATACTGTTCAAATTCAGATGTTCCAATTTTTTAACCTGTCTTGTTTTTCTCACATGTATTTGTCATTACTTGTAACTTTTCTAGTTTTTATTTTTATCTTTTATTCCATCAAATGCGATTATTGTTTCCTTCATCGCTTACCAATCATTGCCAAGTCATCATTGTAAGCTATGAATTTTACCAATTTGTTAGTTTGTTCTTTAATGCCTGATTCTTATATTGCTTGACCTGGAGCATTACTAAAAAGGGGAGCAGAAAGTAAGTCTCCCAAGTCTCAAACCTTTTTCTTTTTCTTTTAATAAAATACGTTTTTAGGTTCAATGTTATATAGCCAATAGTTCAATCTTTGATCAGACGATTATAAACCCAAACAACATCAAACCACCGAACATTAAAGTGTTCATACATTTCATGAACACAATGTTTACGCTAATGTTTCCTAGTGTAAATCTTACTCAAGAAAACTACATGGTGGAAATAACAAATAAACTTAAATTATTGCATTTTCCGGGGAATATGACAAATTCATTTTTAAAATCAGGTAAATTATCCGTATTAATAAACGTTACTAGTTTATAAATCAGATTTATTTATTATTTTAGTTAATACAATGCATAATTGGCCCCAAGTTATCGGCTTATTTGGCTGGCTTATTGATAAAGTGTCACTAACAGAATATTACAAAAAGAAACCAGAACTGTTGTCTGAGGAAGAAAAACACCGAATCATGTTGACAGAAGTATACAATTTCATGTTTTAAAAGTAAAATACTTAAAGGAAAATATTTTTAGTTGGTGTTAAATAATTTCATTGCAACATTTCCAAAGGGTGTTAAAAACGCTGTGCGTGACAATCCCGATGAACGTTATATTGAAGATTTGAAAGAGTTATTAATATTTGACTCTGAGGAATATGAGAAAAATAAAGATGATTATGAAAGGAAACTGAAACGTTTAGCTGAAGTTAAAGCAGAAGTCGAAACTTTATCACAAGAAAACGAGGTTTGTACATTATTAAATTTTAAAGAACAGGAGAAAAAAAACGGAGAAGTAATATGTACTTTAATCTCATAGTCTATAAATTTTATTTATAATAGAAAAACAACCGGTTTCGTGGCAAAATGGGCCGCATCTTGAGGTTCATTCACAAAACTTTGTAATTAAAAACAAATAGTTTAGTGTATGATAAATGTAAATAAATTGTATATATAATTTGTAGGTAAGGGTTGTTATTGTGTAGACATAAGTTTTTTTTTTGTTTATAATGATTTTTTATTTTTAGTTTTGGTACTTTAGTTTTTGAGTATAGTATTCCTTAGATTAGTGGAAAAATAAGATAAAAAAGATATTCTACGAATTAACAAAAAATAGTACATTTTTTGTTGTCTAAATTATAACAAGGGCGCTAATGTTGAGGACAGAAACAACACCATCTAGTGGACATTCTCAGTAGTACTTAAATATTATAACTATAAATAACTTCAATATTCTTAGAGAAACTATATTTCATTGTAGAAAAACTGTAATATCATGTAGTGGTTTCGAATTTTAATTTTATATATTGTAAAAATAGAAATTAAAAACAAATAATAATTGTGAAACAAGTTATGTAATCATTTTTACTAGGATAGAAATCTTAAGAATATTTTAGTGAACATTCAATCATACAGAGTACGTACCTACAAATCATATATACAATTTATTTACATTTATCTTACAACAAACTATTTGTTTTTAATTACAGAATCTTATTATTGGACCTGAAGATGTGGCCCATTTTGCCACGAAACTGCTATTTTTTCTATTATAAGTAAAATTTATAGACTGAGATTAAAGGATCCATTTATTTCTCCGTTTTTCCTCCTGTTAGGGTAAAAAATGCGCACTAAGAGAAACACGACTTTGTCAGCTGAATAATAAAGAAGAAGAGATATAGTTTGTGCTATATCCTGATAGACAATTTGAGTAAAGCTGTCTTTTTATTTATTTTTGTCCGCGAGATCAAAAACTCATTCATTGTTACGGATTTCACCACAAAATTACGTACCTATATATAGTACACCACGTTGGAAATTAACCCCCCCTATTCTACCAAAGAATTGGTATAAAATCATCAGTGCTAAATGGAAAGGAAATAACATTTGACCAATAAACAATAATTAATATTCATCTTTGACCACAAGCTATAATTAAAATTGATAGAGGCCACAGAATCCATAGTTCATGTTCCTATTTCAAATCTAATTTGGTAATTCTTATTAATTACAAGCTAATTCTATTTTATTCAATTTTAGGAGTTAGAACATGAGAAAAATGAACTGCTGTCATACATAGACTCTTTTCAAAAGAATTTCACAGAAGAGAAAGTCTCTAAGAAGGCTGAATTAATCCGATTAACTGAGGAAAACGAAAATCTCGAAAAGGTCGAAAATGAAAAGTTGACCAATATTGCAAAATTGAAAGAACGAGAAAAAGCGCATCCTTGCAGTTACCAACAAGAGATTGAAAAAGCGTCAAGTTTGGAACAGGAAGTAGCTATCCTTAAAAGCAAAATAGAAGATATTCGAGAGCTTAGAGAAAAATATAATGAGACAATCTTTAAAGAACGTGAACAGGTAACACACATGTTTCATCATTAATTTGAGAAAATTTTCCTTTTTCGTTTTTGTAGTTGACGTCAAAAGTTATCGAATGGAATCGTTCTTTGAAGGAAGATTGCTTAAATATCCAATACTTGAAGAGCTTATTGCTCCCAGAAAAATCCTTCCATTCAGAACAGTTTTTAGAAATAATACGTGCTCTCCCTGCGAAAATAGATAAAGCGGAAAATGAAATAATGAAAGACATAGAAAATTTCAATAAGATTTTGAAAGAAAAGTCACCGTTAGTACAAACTCTTAAAGATGAATTGAAAATAATGGAAAAACAAATTAATGAAATGATGGAACAATCAAAAGAAACAACTCAAAAGAAAGCTGCCTTAGATGCAGATACAAATCAGGTAAAATTAATTAATGTTTGTAAAGGAACATTACAGTTTCTACCTGAAATTCAAAATTACAGCAAGCGATTTACTTTTCAAACTTCAATAACAATTTTATTATTTTTATATTTTTTTAGATGTTGCTTGATTGGGAAAAGGAACAGAAACATTTTGATGAATTAAAGTCGCAAAACACTGAAAAAGCGGAGGAAATAAAAAAACTGGTTGAAAATATTATAGTGGCGAAAGAACGAAAAGATCAAATAGAAACTGAATTCAAAGAATTTGCAGCGAATTGTATCGTATTTACTAACGAAATGGAGAAAGCGTGTGATAAAGACATTCAAGGGATGAATCTTATATATCAATCGAGAGTTGCAAAAATGGAGGACAGTATTAAGCGTCAATTAGAAGAAGCAAAAGAATTTATTACATTTTTAAAAGACTGGAATTCTCCTAGTCCTCCTAATTAAAATATTACTATATAAATTTTAAATAATTGTTTCGAATGTGTAAAAGAGTTGCAGGACAGATTTTAAACGTGAGCATAATTTCTAATTGTTACCAATATTATTATTTTAAATTATAGTTTTTTGAAATTAAATGATTTTATTCTTATACAATTATTTTTGTTTTTTTCCCTAGACCTACCCGCTATCAATTTAAAAAATATGCCTGATTATGAGTTTAGCATGAGACCCAATTCTGTGAAATGTGGCAAAGACCACCACAATACAAAAGACTACAATTTAATAAGAACAGAAATGAACCAAGCGAAATGTTTCAACGGTGACGGGAACCACACAGCAAACTATTTTTTTTATTTATAAAATTATATTCTAATAAAAGTAAAAGTTTTGCAAGGATAAACTTTTTCACATCGAAGTACAAGGAATAGTTACTTCCACCCATCGTACCTCTCTTCTAGGCGATGCGTCCTGGGACATGGCCTGTGTCTAGGGATTTTCACAAAACTTTTATCTTACTTGCATAATAAATATTTTCAAAAAACATTTAAAAAAATGTCTGTATAAGATCTAGAGGAACACTGATCAGTTAGGCCATATTTTACCGGTGCCTCAATATAAATTGATGGTTTAGCTGTGGCCTAGATATATATCTTGCTTGACTTTTAATACTTTTGTGTGTTGAAGTCGACTGATAATTAAACACGTCTACCGATTGTTTTAAACTTGATTTTAGTTTTGTATTTCTAAAATGGTATAAAGGAAGTACTAAATTAAGGAAATTATTTATGTTCACACTCGCTAGATGTCAGAAACCGATCCGTACAAATTATTGGCCACCGTGAGTATAAAACCGTTTTCTTCTACTGCTTCTATCTAAATTGCCGAATTCAGTTGAAATTGAGTTTTACTGTTTCAGATCGTAAATGGTTCATTTTCATACTTTACCTTATTGCAACGCACAAACACAAGTATATAAAAAATCGAGATGTTGTTTTATTTTTTCTTATTGTTATAAAAAATACCCACGAATGATTTATTATGCAATAATACTATACTACTGATACAAACTACCCAAATAAACCTGGTAAATTCACGTTGTTGATTAATATGAATAATATAATATTTTATTTGGATAACACGAAATGCTCAAATATACAACATTTCTAAGGGTCTTCAAGATGAGTTTTTCATTTAAAAATGTTTGAGGTATCATGTTTATAAATGAAAAAAATATTAGATGAAAAACATTTGCCTCATTAGCCATTGAACTTAGTCCGGACCTGTGTTCATAAGGGTATTGCAGATTTGTTTATAACGCCAGCGCGTATTTATGGTATCTATAAATGATTAATTTTTGATTCATTGCAAATAAGTAGTTTAATAATTATAAAAAAAACACTTTTAATTTCTAATTTTATATCTCTATAGTTCAATAACGAAGGGCGTAATGGCCAAATTTTTTATAAAATACTATCACTATTTTTAGCCCCTCTATCATCTCCCAAATTTTGGGTACGAACTCCAGCAACAACCTGTATAATTTTTCGATTACTACATTTCCACATCTATATTTATACTTTCCATCTCTATTTTCTCAGCAGATCCTAAAACACGGAAAATATTATGTAAATGGAAAAGAAAATTACATGAGAATTAATAAATTAGTAGAGAAAAATATTATTGTCATATATTTGAGTCTTGAAGTAATTAAACACTAAACAAAATACTGAATTCTACGCGCGTTTTGCTAACTATATTAGCATCACCAAGACAAAACTAAAATCAGTTTAAGATGATGCTAAATAATTACCGAAATACGCGTCGAGTGGAATATTTTAATTTGGTGTTTAAGAAGTTCAAGAATCAAGTTCTTACAACAAACCAAAGTTTCCGGTCAACTAAATTGTAATTTAGGAGCACAGAGATCTTTATTTTTTTAACGATACGAATATAAAAAAAACAGTAGTACTCACCTAGTACATTTCCATTTGAAGAAGGATTTACTCTTCCAATCTAGAGACAAGACGAAATCCCAATTTTGGCATTCGAAAGTAACAATATTTCGAAATAAATGTCATCCATTACTGCAGGGCAACTCCAAATAAAAAATAATATTTTCGATAAATTTCCACACCACCACTGAGGTATTACCTTGGCGCGTTACCATTTTTAAGGGGATGGTTCGCCTGTAGCCATATAAACCCATACACGAAATTTACAAGTAATGAAACATATTAAAAGTGAATAATTTACAAAATGAAAAAAATATCAAATTTTTTTACTAAAAAGAAAAAGAAGAGAAAAATAACAAACAGGCAAAGAAGAAGAGCCCCTTCAGGAAAATAGAAAAAAAACTTCAACGAAAATCAGGGAAATAGAATAATCCTTCCACATATATAGAAAATAAATTCAATCAAAAACGCAGAGACAGGAGAAGATTCCTCGAAGAAATCTAAATAAATATTACAAATACCAAACTTCAGTTTCCGAGTTTTCGGAACAAATTCGACTACCTCCCCCTTTAACGCATCCGCTTGCTTTGGACACAAGTCTGATGAATGCGGGTTGGGCAGAGACCCCAGCTAGAGGTGCACCACTGTTCAATGGAAATCAGGGAAAAAGAAGGAACGCCCCTCAACGAAAACAAATCGTATATAAGAATACCCTTTCCAAGAACATAGAACACAACTCCGAGGAACAAGAGGTAAATAAAAAACGCAGAACAGAGAAAATAACTTCCAACTAATATCATTTTATACCCACTTTTCTATGAAACCTTATGAACTTTTGCATTAAGTTCGAAAATTTAACACAATAATTAGTGGGTGACGTTTATGTTATTACAAGTTAAATTCTTTCTTGAAGAATTAGCATTAGAAAAGAATAATAATTTTAGATATAGAATTAGTGTTGTTTCTACTACAACCCAGTTACTCATAAGATAAATAGTTAGACACACTGTTGCAAGATAAATATTTAAAATATATATGAAACTGAGACTGAATATAGTTTTGATATTTATTTTATTTGTATCTCATATGAGTAGTATGTCTTAAAATGGATGTAGAACTTGGCATATTTACGCACATATTAGTAATGCAAGTATGTACATGCCCTAACTTTATAACTAGTCATAAAATTGCCAAAAAGTAGGAATATTGTTGTATGTTTCTTCAAAAAGTATTTAAAATGTTTTATTAACTTGGAGCTATCTTGGTTACAATAATGTTTTTCTAAAATAAAAATATATTTTACTTTTCTCTTCAAAAATATTTTTATAATATTTCCGATGAGAATTAATTTTCAAATGAATAGTTATTATTATTACAATTTATTACTAAAAATTTCTTCAGAAAATTAAATAAAACCATGTTTACTATAATCAATTATTTTATGATACGCCTATGTGTTTAAAAGATACACCGATCGTGATACAAAAAAGGTTTTTTTACTCATACTTATATAAGGGGCGATTAGTTTATGAATGTATCGAAATAAATTCTTTATTCGTAAATTATTTGTTGACGCGGAAGGTCCAAACTAAAATAATTGTGTTTTAATTCATTTTTAATTGAAAAGTTGGTGGTTTATTAGTTTAAAAAATGAAACCGCTTTCATTTTTCATTTTCTATTTTTTGATTCGATGGATCTAGTGCGGGTTTTGATCCTTTTATTTTCGCGTGTGCCAAATGCCCTTTTGGGGATTGGTTCCATTTCTAGAAAGAGAAGGAAGCAAGGTAAATAATTTTTTAATTTTCGATATTTTAAATTTTTAAATGAAATTGAACTGAAAAATTAGAAAAAAATTAATAGGTTAATTTTTCAAAATTTTAAGCACTCTTAGCAATTTTATTTAATATTCTTTAGTTTATTATGGTAGTTTAAATAAAATAATAGATTGTTTGCAGTAACAAATAGAACTTTTAATTTTTTGTCAAATGGGTATTTTTTCCGTTTAATAATAAAATACTCTAATTTTTTTAATTTATAATTACCTTATTTATACCGATATATTTACAGTAGTACTAATCGATATTCCTTAATTTTACATATTTTTAGTTTTCTTTTAAACGATTTTTTGTTATTTTTCAACTTGGTGAATTTCTTTTAAAATTCTGCTTTTTTTTTTCTTTAAAAACGAACACGTAAACACCAATACAAAAAACGCCGTGAAAAAAACTAGAATAACAAGACCAGACTGTTCTACACTTCTTTATACAATCATTCATTTACCTAAATTTAAAAAGGAATTAATTATCGAATGCATGAAATTGTTTTTTTTTTGTTTCCAGAATTTCTTAAATTTCGATTTCGCCAGGAAAGGTAGGAAAATTGGGTTTTACATGGTCTTTTGATTTCTTCTTTAATTAAATTTATTTTATCTAAAAAAAATAGTTCGATCTTCACTAAATATTAATACAACAGATCTAATATAGAGGGTGATAAATAATTATTATATTCTTAATCTCTTGTTCTGTTTTTACATTTTTTATTCTGTCGCATATTCGTACACGGTTTCTAAAAAGTGAGTGATACATAGTTTTGTGAAAAGTGAGTGATATACAGTGTGTTCGACGACAGAAAGTCTTCAAAAGGTAAGCGAACTTTTTACATTCTGTGCATATATTTTATACACAGTTTGTGAAAGGTGAATTATATACAGTGTATTCAATTATAGAGAATCTTCGAAACGTAAGTTGAATATTTTAATTATTTTTACATTTTGTGCGTATACTTTATACACAGATTGTAAAAATACAATGATATTCACTGTGTTCAATGGCAGAGATTCTTCGAAAAAAATAATGAACATATTTAAATTTTTTACATTTTGTGAGTATATTTTACACACAGATTGTAAAAAGTTAGTGATATTCACTGTGTTCAATGGCAGAGATTCTTCGGAAAAAAAATGAACATATTTAAATTTTTTCCTTTTTGTGAGTATATTTTACACACAGATTGTAAAAAGTTAGTGATATTCACTGTGTTCAATGGCAGAGATTCTTCGGAAAAAATAATGAACATATTTAAATTTTTTCCTTTTTGTGAGTATATTTTACACACAGATTGTAAAAAGTTAGTGATATTCACTGTGTTCAATGGCAGAGATTCTTCGGAAAAAATAATGAACATATTTAAATTTTTTACATTTTGTGAGTATATTTTACACACAGATTGTAAAAAGTTAGTGATATTCACTGTGTTCAATGGCAGAGATTCTTCGGAAAAAATAATGAACATATTTAAATTTTTTACATTTTGTGAGTATATTTTACACACAGATTGTAAAAAGTTAGTGATATTCACTGTGTTCAATAGAAAGATAAGTGAACGTTTTAAAATTCATACTAAAATTGAACTAATGGGGATTTATTTATTTTGAAATTTAGCGCGATCACCCTCTATGAGTAAAAGAAATCAAAAGACAGAAAATTATTACTAACAACTCTGTAAATTTTGTCTAATTGTCTTATATTATTCATAGTTTCGTTTATATCATACATATTAAAATAATTTTATTTCAATGTGTGTCAAAGTTATCAAAATTTTACAAAATTTCATGATATTAATTTTTTTAATAAATTCTAAATATAGACAAAATGTACAGGGCGATATAATTAACGAGGTACATCATTTTCAACTGGAGTTAACGAAGAAAGATCTACAGGATGTTGCAGAACGAAGGAAGCGTCGAAAAATAAATTCCAATATTTATTGCGTTTAATGATTATTTTAAAGAAAGTTTTATTCTTTTATTTTTAAACGAAGTAGTTTCAGTTAAAAGATATAAGCAAATAATATTTTCATTCCATCTTTAAAAAAATATTACATTTCCAAATTTTTATTTAATATTAGGATTTAAAAAAGACGGGTATTTAATTTTTCACTATTTATATAAAAATAAACGTGACATAACGTTTCTTACACTCCTAGAACAAACAAAATATACAAAATATTTTTCTCCATGAATTTTTTTTTTTTTGTACAAAGTTGTTTGATTTTTACTAAATATAAAGAAATATTGTGTAATAAAATAATGCGAATTGGATTTTTAATTTTCTAAACTAAAAATCAGAAAAGAGCATGTAAAGTTTAAAAAAAAATAAGTTGCTGATTCTCATACTATTATTTTCAAAAGGAAAAAGAATTTAGAATTTGTAATTCTTTAAAATATTATATCATAGATATTAAAAATAAATAAGTAAGATATACAGGGAGTCTCGCGCCCTTAAAATTATAAATCAAATCAATAAAGCATTTAAGATTTTATATTTTTTTAATTATTATTTCATGCGCCCTTCAAAAGAATTTTAATTATACTATAAAAATATCAAGGTTTTCATTTTATAATAAAAAAAAAAATTGAAAGCGCATGAAAAGTTTTTTCAAAAGGAAAAGAAATAATTGAGATATATAGAGGGTTCTCACATCATAAAATTTATAAACAAAACTATAGAAAAGCATTTAAAACGTCTGATTTTTTAATTTATTTTTTCATGTGCTATTGAAATATATAAAGAAATTTTTGTAATGAAAAAATGTACTTTCAGGGAACTTATCCGTCCAGGTAATAACTGAGTATTTAGCAGAATTTGAAAAAGATATCAAATTTTTAATTAGTGTGACAAGTGCAGGGTCTATTTTTTTATACGTAAAGTTGACATAGACAGACTGTCTGTTTTTCGTTATTTGTTTTTGGAGGGACTTTTCTTCTATTTCCTCGAGTTTAGTTGAAGTTGTTTTGTCTGTATGAAAGGATTTTTTTCCCGGTTTTTGATTGAAGTTGTAGTTGGAGTCATAGAATGGGAGGAAAAAACAAGACAGAACATCCTGCAGGAAGATAGGCAACTACGTTTGGAGTGCTAATATATATACGG
This sequence comes from Hermaeophaga mercurialis, assembly GCA_951812935.1. Lineage (NCBI taxonomy): Eukaryota > Metazoa > Arthropoda > Insecta > Coleoptera > Chrysomelidae > Hermaeophaga > Hermaeophaga mercurialis. Next base: position 17,709,199 of record OX638366.1, read on the forward strand.
AGGGACTTTTCCATTTTCATTTTTTTCGTTTAAGCTATTTTTTCGGTTTCCAGAGGGACTTTATATTTCCCTTTTTTTTTATTGAAATTATTTTGTCTGTTTTTGGAGGGACTTTTATGTTTCGCTGTTTTTGGTTAAAGTTAGTTTCTCTGTTTCTGAAGGTACCTTCTTCTATTTCCCTGTTTTTTATTGAAATTGTTTTGTCCGTTTATGGAGAACTTTTCTGTTTCGTTCTTCTTGGTTGAAGTTATTTTCTCAGTTTATGAAGGTACTTTTCTATTTAGCTTCTTTTGATCGAAGTTATTTTCTATGTAGCGATTAATCTGCCACTACCACCAGGTGCAAAAGTTTGTCATGTTAGGCCAAGAATCAAAAGAACAGTTCACTTTCAAAAATAAACGAGAGGGGGAGAGACCACAACCAAAGAGATTTAATAGATGAATTACTGAAAAAAGTTTCTTCACTTTTTGATGACTACACCGACTTAAGAGCCAGGATACACATAGATGATGACGTCATTCCTAAAGCATTTCGTATACTCTTTTGAAGGGAAAATTTGTTTTTGATTGAATTTATTTTGTCTGTTTATGGATGGATTTTTTCGTTGAAGCTTTTTTTTCGATTTCTGGAAGGATTTTTTTATATTTTTCTTTGTCTATTTATGAAGGGAATTTTTAGTTGGAAGTTATTTTCTCTGTTCCGCGTTTTTTATTTACCTCTTGTTCCTCGGAGTTGTGTTCTATGTTCTTGGAAAGGATATTCTTCTATACGATTTGTTTTCGTTGAGGGGCACTCCTTCTTTTTCCTTGATTTTCGTTGAACAGTGGTGCACCTCTAGCTGGGGTCTCTGCCGAACCTGCATTGATCAGACTTGTGTCCAAAGCAAGCAAATGCGCTAAAGGGGGAGGTAGTCGAATTTGTTCCGAAAACTCGGAAAATGAAGTTTAATAGTTTGATGATGACCAATCAATAATAATATGTCTTGGTTCGTTTATTATTTATGGCTTATATTTTCCGATTTGGAACATTGCTGTTTTTCATTGAGATCTCTTTTTTGGTCTGTCGTACCTATATATAAGTTTTTACCGATTTGTTTATTTCTCAGTGTATTAAGTGGTTTATTTGGTTTTTATTTCTTTGGAAAGGTTGTTCTTCTATTTTCCTCATTTTCGTTGTTGACTTTTTCTCATTTCCTTGACTGGCTACTTTTTTTATATTTCCCTGTTTCTGGTTGGAATTATTTTCTCTATTTATGAAGGGTCTTTTCCATGTCCCTGTTTTTGGTTGAATGTATTTTTTTTGGTTATAAAGGGATTTTTACATTTCCTTGTTTTTGATTGAAGGTATTTTCTTTATTTATGAAAACACTTTTCCATGTCCCTGTTTTTAGTTGAAGGTATTTTCTTTGTTTCTGGAGGAACTTTTACATTTCTGTGTTTCGATTGAAGGTATTTTCTCTGTGTATAGAGAGACTTTTCCATTTCCATGTTTTTCGTTCAAGTTACGATCTATGTTCCTGATAAGACTAATCTTCTAGTTTCGTTGTTCATTGAGGGGCGTTCCTTCTTTTTCCCTGATTTCCATTGAACAGTGGTGCACCTCTAGCTGGGGTCTCTGCCCAACCCGCATTCATCAGACTTGTGTCCAAAGCAAGCAAATGCAATAAAGGGGGAAGACAGTCGGATTTGTTCTAGAAACTCGGAAACTGAAGTTTGGTATTTGTAATATTTATTTAGATTTCTTCGAGGAATCTTCTCCTGTCTCTGCGTTTTTGATTGAATTTATTTTCTATATATGTGGAAGGATTATTCTATTTCCCTGATTTTCGTTGAAGTTTTTTTTCTATTTTCCTGAAGGGGCTCTTCTCCTTTGCCTGTTTGTTATTTTTCTCTTTTCCTGTTATTATATTTCCGTTTTTGATTGAAGTTCTTTTCTAAGTTTCTGAGATGACTTTTTAGTAAAAAAATTTGATGTTTTTTTCATTTTGTAAATTATTCATTTTTAATATGTTTCATTACTTGTAAATTTCGTGTATGGGGTTTTATGGCTACAGGCGAACCATCCCCTTAAAAATGGTAACGCGCCAAGGTAATACCTCAGGGGTGGTGTGGAAATTTACCAATATATTTAACGGTATATTCTACTTTATTTGGAGTTGCCTTGCACTAAAGGAAGCCATTTATTTCGAAATATTGTTATTCCAGCTACTTTCGAATGCCAAAATTGGGATTTCAACTTTTCTCCAGATTGGAAGAATAGATCCTTCTTTAAATGGAAATCTACTAGGTAAGTACTTAGTGTATATTTTGTTTTTTATTCATATCGTTAAAAAAAATTCTCCTAAATCACAATCATACTGGTTTTTTGTAACTACGTGAGTTTTGAATTTCTTAAACCTCAAATATCACATAAAATATTTTATAATTAGAAATCCTAGATAATTTAGTTAATTTAGATAATATGTAGTACCGGGAATAATTGTGTTCTCTCGAAAGAGAGTGTAGAACGTAAATGTTTTCACTTTATCTACACCTGGCCAAAGTATATTTTCCTTCTGTGTTTTCCCTAAATGATCTGCTCCCTTATTATCAAGAATAACTTCTCTCGTAAAAATAGGCAGTTTTATTAAATCTCTTTGGCGAGTTATCTGTGATGTCTGTGTTCTTTGGAAAATAAATTGACACTTGAAGGTTTTTTAGCCTAATATAGGCCTTTTCCCTTGTGGAGCGGCGTTCAAATAACTGGAAAGAACTCATAATTACTTCTATCAGGTATTTATTAACACCTTTATAGACAGTTGTCCACAAATGTTTACAGAACAAAATAAGGAAACAGTGCTACCGAAAGTGCAACAATTTTATAGTCAATCCATTGCTCCAGAAATAGTACGAGATTATATAGGGAGAGGACAAAAATGCATTTATCCTTGATATTGATATTTAGGAAGCAATTTCGAAATATCAGAAAAAAGGGTGGCAGTGAATTATCCTACAAGAAACTGACTAAGGTCTTTATAAAAAGAGTATAAACTCTTATTTTTAGATATCTATATAGAAATTCATTGAAATCATTTAATAAAGTATGGAATAACTGGAAAATAAAATGGTTGATGACAACCACTTTTTATTTATAGAAGAATTGGAAAATGTTTTCTTCACATAAAAAAATAAAAAAGGAAATATCGCTATTGATAAGCGTTCAAAATGAAGAAAATTATTGTAGTTTTTACGTTTAAACTGTAAATATTCATTGTAAATAAATGTTAGACATTAGTATTCATGTGAATGTTTTATTGAAATTATTTATGATTAATGTATCATAATAACTAAACTGAACATTTAAAATAATTTTTCAGAAAACATGGAAATTGTTTTTCTCTGGAATGTTATATCAACCTTATTTTTTTTTATATAAAAATAAAAAAGAAACGTGGACTATGTTTGAAACAAAATAACATGAACTATTAGTTTCCGGGGTATTTTAATAAGGAAATCAAGAATTTTTTATTTTATGAAAAATATAGAAAATATAAATTTCAAAAAATAAAAGTATTTGACATTTCATATTTTTAGAATCGACTTATCTATACTCAATTTAGGAGCTTTTTTGGTTACATTTCGTGAACACAGCTTGTCAAACTGTCAAAAATGAAAATGTGAATATCTTTCTTATCAGACTCTAATTTTATAAAGAATCAAACATGACTAATAATATAACATAAATTTATTGCAAAGTCGAGTTTTGTATCCACAAAATATATATAGTACATATATACATAGTATTGAAGGTCCTTCTTAATTCACATTGAAGTGTCAAAATAAGTTAAGAAACAGTTTTTCAAAAGTAAGAGTTGCTGTTGATATAATTACGATAGGCTTTTTGTTAACTACAGAGGAATTGTGTCTTTGACAACTATCACTTCATTTTATAAATGTTTCTACATCTTTAAACATTCTCGCCAAAAGATATTTTTCTTAATATTGTTATATGTTCGATTAATACCTGCATGTCCTCCCGTTTCTAAAATATAGTAGCCTTAAAATGAATTGTCTTGTTTCTACTTTCTTTTCCTTTAATAATTGTTAGTTTTATGCCAGCTTTATTAAATTCAGTAGTTCTAACATAGGTACGCACGAATTATTTCTTACAATAATTAACTGAATAATAAACTATACACATATTTCTCTTAGATCTCTCAACGACGCATCTAGTGCACACGCTGATCGAGAATATAATATATTTAATTATATATCATAAATTATATTATTAAATTTGTAACTGACTGTATTTTTGCATTCATTTTTGACAACTTTTCAAATTCAGTATTATTAATTAGTTTAATTTCCGTAGCTTGTATTGAATGTTTTAAGAGTTCCACTATGCCAGGGTAACCAATTCGGTCACTATTTGGATTAACTATCAAATCTCCACTAGAATTTTCGGAAACCTGATTTTTTTGTCCTCTACTTAAAATATATGTATATACGTCCGTTCAATTTCTCGGATATCACTTTCAGTTCACTGGAATCAATTTAAATTCTTGATAAAGCATCAGCTGAAAAGTTATCCTCTCCTCTAATACCCATAACTAATAGTGAAGTCGTATAATATTAATCTAAATTTTATAAGTCTACTAGACCAGTTATTCATGCCTAATAAATATATAACTGATTGAATAATTGTTTTCCGCTTGATTTCATGTTCTGCTAGCGTATGCAATAAAAACTGCGCCTAAAGAAAACCCCGAATCATCAGTTTTTAAAGTAAAATTATTTTCTGAAAAATCGGGATATTCTAACAACGGAGGATTTTGTAGATAATTTTTTAAGATTTCAAAAGCTTTCTGACAATCTTCAGTCCATACGAATTTAACATTTTTTTTTAATAGTTGATTTAGGGGATTAGAAATTTCAGCAAATTTTTTTATAATAATTAGCAAAAGCTACAAATCGTTTTGTTTCTTTTGAGTCTTTTGGTACGGGATATTTCTGTAAAACTTGTATTTTTTGGCGATCTGGTGCAATACCATTCAATGAAATTATGTAACCAAGGTACAAAATCTCTTTTTTTTTAAGTCACACTTATTAGGATTTAGTTTTAAGTTTACATTTCTTAGCCTTTGTAGAACTTTAACTAAATTTGGGTTATGATTTTCTAAACTGATTCCAAAAACGATTAGGCTATCTAAATATATATAACAATTTTCAAAATTTAAACCAGACATAACTATTGTCATTATTCTAGAAGATGTGCTCGAAGAGATTTTAAGTCCTTGAGGGAGGCGCGTCGTTTAAAATTTACCTCTTTCGGTAGCAAAAGCAGTGCAAGTTCTAGATGAATCATCTAAATCAATTTAATAGAGTCCTTAGTATAAGTCTAAATGCGAAAAATAAATCGAACCTGCTACTGCATCTAAAATTTCTTTTCTATTAGGAAGAGGGAATTTGTCATTTTCAATTTATTATTTAATTGTCTATAGTCAATGACAACTCTCCAGTGCTTTTTATTATCATTATTACCGTTATATGATTTTTTAGAGACAAGAAGAAGAGGAAAGTTCCATTTTGATTGTGTTGGTTCAAAAATGCCATCAACTAGTTTATTTACTTCGCTTTTCTGAGCATAAGATAACCTGTGGGGTTAAATATAAGATGGTGTTATACCTTTTGGCAACTATATTTTTTGTTTACATAAATTAGTAACCGTTACTGGGCCATTTTCTAAATAGAATACATCAGCAAATTTAGCACAAATTTTGTGAATAGATAATTTTCCCTCTTTACATAAGGTTTCAACATTTATTGTACCTAAAAGTATTTCTTTTCGTTCGACAGGCTTAAAGGAATCATCAAATTTATAAGGAAATTGTGAAATGAAACTCCATTTTTGGCATAAAATTTCTTAGTTTAACTTATTTATCATTAGTGTTTAAACATCTAACAGGAATTATACTAGCTGTAAAAAAAGGAAAATATAAATTTTTCATAATTTAAAGTAGCTTCATATTTAATAAAAAAAATGAGAACCTAAAATAACATGAATTCCACTATCAAAATTGATCATTAGCAAAAATGTCAATGTCAAATTTACTACACCCAGTAAAACTGTAGAATCAGTTATTCCGTTTGGATTAACAAGTGTATAGGACAATAATTAAAACACCAAATATTATTTTAAAATGGTCGGCATATACAGAAGTTATTATTACAATGTGTTCTATAATACAATAACAAAAATATAAAATAAATTGGATTTAACTTGTACAAAGTATTCAACTCGTCTATTTTAATGAAATCTGGCTGTGTGAAAGAAATTTTTCTTCAAAATTAGATAGGTAATCTTTATAAAAACAACATTTTTCATAAAAACGGTCAAACATTAATGTTATTATCGAAGTCAAACTCATGTTTCATGGCAAAGTGGTGGTTAGTTAATGATGTCCGATTATTATTGTTTGAATTTTGTTCTTTGGAGTCATTTGCGTGTTGTAAGCGATTTTTCAGTAATTGTGTTGTTTTACCAATATATGATTTTCATTTTATCTTTTAATTTCGAAAATAGGACATTAACTTACCAGACATTTATATTAACTTTTTTTGAATAGTCTATTATTTCGACAAATATTCCTTTAAAATGATTTTAAATGAAGCACCAGTGTCTAAGAGCATTTTTAAAATCGTATTATCGTATTCGATATAAATAAAATTGAGAAGACACCAACGATATAACCAGTAGTAATGGAATTTATTCCACGGGACCATAGAGAATTCATAAAAGGGGTCAGAATTGCTTTAAAATATAATAATTTTTCTATACAATTTAGTAGAAATAAAAGTAAAACGTTTTCCGAAAATAAAGATCAGAGGGTAACAGTTATGAAATATATAGAAAAATTAGGAGAGCAATATTATACTTATAAGGATAAGGCTGATAGAGTAAAGAGAGTAGTGTTAAAAGCCATTTCGAATTTAGACACTAATTTAGACTATTCTAAAATACATTGAAGAAGAACATAAAATATAAATTGAAAATGTAATTCCGTTAAAAGGATCCAAGGATTTAAGTATAAATAGTTATAGCTATTTTGTTACGATTAAAAGAGATGTTGATATTAAAATAATATAGAAGATTAAGGAAATTGAAAGCTCGAAGTTAAGTGGGAAATGTTTCAGAGAAAGAACGGGACAACTCAGTGCTACAATTGCCAGAGATTTGGGCATACTCAGGTAAATTGTACCATGAAACCCAATTGTGTGAAATGTGGCAAAGACCACCACAATACAAAAGACTACAATTTAATAAGAACAGAAACGAACCAAGCGAAATGTTTCAATGGTGACGGGAAACACACAGCAAACTATTTTTTTTCTTTATAAAATTATATTCTAATAAAATAAGAGTTTCGCAAGGATAAAATTATCGTTATGCAGACATGGTCAAAGTTTTTCGCAAATCGAAGTACAATGAATAGTGTTCCTTCCATTTGCATAAAACTTTTACTTCACCTGCATAATAAATATTTTCAAAAAACATTTTTAAAAATGTATGTAATAATAAAAAATGTCTGTATAAGATCTAGAAGAACATCTGATTAGTTATGCCACATTTTACCGGTGTCTCAATATAAATTGATGGTTCAGCTGTGGCCTAGATATATATCTTGCTTGACTTTTAATACTTTTGTGTGTGTTGAAGTCGACTAATAATTAAACACGTCTACCGATTTTTTTAAACTTTATTTTATTTTTATATCCCTATATCAACAAGTTTTAATTAGACAAGTTCAGGTACTTGCCTGGCAATGTTCATATATTTAACTTGGAACAATATAAAGTAATTAGAATTATAAAAATCTTCCCTTGTTCTATATAAAAACCAAGACAACAATGTTATCACATGCAAAGTCATGCAGAGTAAAGAATACTAGCACGGAGAACCCTTCGAATCTTAATTTATATGTATCTAGAAGAGATCCAGAAGTTTTAGATGAGAATTAAACATTTTTAGTAAGAATGGCTTACAAAGTGTACTACAATTATTTTATGTCTACGTTTCGGTTCCTACTATAATCATCAGGACACTCGGTGAATACTTGAGGTAAACTAGTAACTGACAATAAAAATATTTTATTTGTAATTTTATCTAAAATACAACATTTAACAACTCAATCTTTATTCTCAGAATAACATTAATAATAATTACTGCCACTATTATTTTCTATATTTTTATATTTGTTTAATTAATATAGAAATTCAGAATCTAGGTGTCATTGTTTTTATGTAGTACTACAATTGTAAAATTTTTAAATGCCACGATTATCTTATCAATGATTCATTAAACTGCTGAAGTGGGATGAGTCGCGAAATCAATTCCCTTCAAGATGAAACCGAAAAATGTGTACATTCTCCATTTCCAGATGCTGTAGGCCCATACACTTTATGTTTTGTACTTCCTTCCATCAATAGGCATCAACATTAGTGAATTTCGAATTCAACTCATCTGCAACAGAAAAAGAAAACAAACAAAATAAAAATCAATTATTTCAGACGCATATTCCTTTTATTTATGAACCTAGACATAACATAACGCACATTATTTGGTCAAAGTTCTGGAGATGCTCCGAAAGAAGACAACAAGCGTCTGGTACAAAATTATAAAGAAACGAGAAATAATCAAGATCATAATCAGAAGAATAATGTGAGCTACAAACAGGAATATGAATAACGAACTAACAAGAAATAATTCGTTAATGATCAAACTACAATTTCCGAGTATCCGGAACACATCGATTACCTTCCCCTTTTTGGCGACTGCTTGCTTTGCACACAAGACTGAGAGACACCAGGTCAGGCAGAGACCCCACGCAGAGGTACTCCAGTGTTCAACGAAAACGAGGAAATAGAACAGCCCGATAAACAGAGAAACTTGGATAAACCTAGATTAAGAAAGAAACTCCAAACCAGAAATAATCCGTTAATCAATCTTTAATTTCCGACTTACATCGACTACCTTTTTTGCGACCCCATGAAGAGATGTATCAGTGTTCAACAAAAACGGGGAAATAAAAGAACAGCCCCATAAACAGAGAAACCGGGATAAACTTAGATTAAGAAACAAACTCCAAACCACAAAATACTCCGTTAATCAAGCTTTAATTTAAATTATAATTGTTTCATTTAAGTTAGTATGTTCTCTTTAGCTGAAATTGTAATTGTTGGCCCTATTTAATATACATATTAGAGAATTCTTGTAATAACCCTAAATTCTTCATACTTTTAGTTCTGATAGCTGAGGGGCTATTCATTCAGGGTTATTACATGTATTGTAAGATTGTCGATCATGCAAATAAATATCCTGGCTTCGAATGGATACGTGGACGAGTACCAATCTATAAAAAACAACTTAAATACGGTATATTCGTCTGATATGAGCCCCACTAGAGTTTCCATTCAGTGATTAATTCTGTTCATAAATGTAAAACGCAGTTAGAAAGTTAAATTATTTGCGTTTTGGTTTGTGAAAACCATGGAACCCTCAAGAGCAACCGCGATGGGTGATCTACCAATCATTCAACTGCCTTCGAGTTCTGCTGCCGATCGTATTAAGCTATTTTTTTAAATGTTCAGCAGGAGAAAATTTAGCACTTGAAAGACAGTTAAATATTATCGTATTTTTCTTTAAGATCTCGATAATGAAGTCGATATATTGGCAGAAATATTTTTTAAATCTTCTGTTTACTTACTTATAGCGGCAACTACGTGATAAATTCAAAATCTCCGAATAAATGCATTCCCTTTTTTGAAAAATTTTCAACGGCCAAACGCTCGCACTACATCATTTTGAATTTAGAAAAAGAAGAATATTATTGGTTTTACTTTTACAAAAACAAACATTACTTCATTGGAAACTAAAACAAGTATCAGTCACATTTGCCCGTATCTTTCTTAATCCTTAATAAAACATCCAAATTTGCCAAACATCTCTATATTACAAAAACATTTATTTCTTCAGATTTTTCATGACATCATGATTGACAATTCCTGTAACGCTAGTGTACTCTTTACTTTTTCCAGTAAGCGCAATTAATTGCTCCGATATCTCGACTGCTACTCGAATTTGAGCCTCAGCTGTGCTCGCTCCTAAATGAGGAGTAGCGACGACTTTTTCGTGTTGAATCAGATCTAACGTGACGGGATCCGTAGGAGGTTCCTGTTCGAACACATCGAGGGCTGCGCCACCGCACTGACCCGATTTTAACGCTTTCAAGAGATCCGTTTCGTTGATTATTCCACCACGGGCGACGTTAACTATCTTAACACCCCTCTTGCATTTATTCAAAACTGGTTCACTAATGAGATCTAAAAAAAATGTTTTAGAGAAAATGGAAATAATAACGGTTTGGTTAAAAAGAGCAAGGCCTTTGCCTTTGACGATATTGGCTAGATGGATATCTGGGAAGAAACCAAGAAACTTGACAGCTATAACAGTTTCCCGTAAATTTTCGAAAATGTCAAGAATATTCTGGTAAACGTTTAGAATTGACTCTAATTTGCAATATTCGTGTGGGTTTCACAAACTTCATTTACAGGAAAAACTTCAAAACAGTCTTTTTACAAAGCGGTTTTTGGGTTTTATTGGCACTGTTCTTTGTGACCAATTGACCAGTCGATTTTTTACAAACTGAAATAACAAATTAAAGTAAATACAAGTGACTATTTCATTCCAGAAAATTCTAGACGTTTACCAAAATATTTCTGAGATTTCGAGGATGTGTGGGAAACTGTCTTACCATAAAAAGAAAAGAAAAAGAAAGTTGTCAATAATTGGCTTAGGTTTTTGGGTCTTGTATTATACATTCATGTGCCAAAATTCTCATAGGCTGTGGCCCCGGTGTGTGAAACCAAACCGTTACACTATTAATTTATTATTATATATTAATATTATATTTATTACTTCTTGTTGCTGGTATAAGCGGTGTATGTACTGTAATATAATCGACGTGAGGCCATATTTGTTCCAATTCTAGGGCTTCTACGTTGAATTTTTTAGCTTCTTCAGCTGGCACTATGGGATCGTATCCTATTGTCTAAAAAAGTATTTACACATAATCAAGATTCATGGAAAAATTTCATTTCAAAATCAATTTAATTACGTAAATAGATAAATATAAATTATCTGAAATATTCTCATAGCGACAAAACATGTTTATAACTTTGCTGGGGTCCAAGATAAGAATAATCTGATTAATTTTTAATCCAAAAAGCTGATGTAATTAATGAAATTTTTAACTATATACAGAGAAACAAATATATAACTAAAAAAAATCACTACTTATAATTATTTCTATTCTAGAATTTAAGGCCTCTGTTGCCAAAGCTATTCGGTCTTAACTTATATTTTGACATTTAACAGTATAAAATAAATTTCATTCTTACCCTCATTCCCCAGGATTGCATTCTAATAGCGACTTCTTTTCCGATTCTTCCCAGTCCCAAAATTCCCAACGTTTTCCCGTATAATTCGTGCCCGGAAAACAATTTTCTATCCCATCTTCCAGCTTTCAAAGAAGCCGCTGCTGGTACTACATCTCTTGCTAACGTCGTTATTAATGAGCATGTTAGTTCACAGGCGCTGATTGCGTTTCCTCCAGGAGTACTAAAAAAAAGAAATGTTCATGTTATTGGCTATTTTGGCATAACCTGTTCTAGGGTTTTTAAGAAAGGTAAGTTGGTACAATTGATGTGGTGAAGTTGGTGCAATTGATATGGTAATGGGTTGTTTTTATGTAAATGTATATTTTAAAAAATAGAGGCGGGAAATTAATTAATTGATAAAAAAAGTGTTAGTTAATTATCATTTTTCGGTAGAGTTTTTCATTCGGTTATACAATTTAGCATAGGAAAAGTGACATTTTCCGCACGCATTCTAGCTTTAAATGGGTAATGCTTCCAACTGTTTGTAAATTTAAGGTAAACTCTTAAATTACAACAAATAATATTAGCTGATACGTTTTTTTTTTTTTATTAAAATAAATGTTAGTGCTTTATTTCATTAAAATAAACTACTTTTGTTATTAATTCTGGATAGAAAAAAAGTTATTTGTTCAATAGAAGTCGCGTGCGGAAAAGTAGAACATTTTAGGAAAATAACTATTACAAATTAAAGAAATATTTGTAAAAGTTTACAAATTGCAGCTATTTATAATTTTAAATGTATATACTTACTTCAAAACAAGAATATTTTTGGCAGTTGCAGCTTGGATATCGATATTATCGACCCCTGCGCCGGCCCTGCCGATAACTTTAAGATTTTTACCAGCAGCAATAACCTCAGAAGTAACTTTAGTATCGGATCTCACAATCAAAGCTTCGTAATTCTAAAGATAAAAAAATAAAAAATCAATCGTTCTGTTGCTCCCAGTATACATTTTTTTACTTACTGGAATTTCGGCTATTAATTCATTCTTCGGCAACTTGTATTTACAAGTAACTTGTATGTTGTGTTTTTTTAACAAGTCCACACAAGCCGCATCTACAGCATCGGCCACTAAAACTGTTTTGATATCCATAATTTAATATTGAAGAAAAAAATAATTGAAGTGATTTAAACCAACTTTCACTTCTACTTACAAATAATGTATTGAACAATTTCTATTTGTTCATTGAAGCAAATGTTGATGACCTTTGAACTGAAATGTGTCCCCACTCGTTAAATCGGGATAAGATATTGTTTTCTTTAATGGTTGAGTATACAGCATGTCCCAAGTGGTACAGTGTGTCCCTACTATAAAAATGTTTATATGAGATGATTTAAAACAATTTCGCATTTTATGTATTCTTTTATACAATTTTCGTAATGGAGAAGTCGCAGTAGGTCAAAACGTAATTATTCAAAATTTATTTCGACTTAAATTCTAAGAGACTCAAATTTCAGACTAAATAGATGTACATATAGGTAACCAGTAATACATTATATATCAGTGACATATGTAATTACTTACGTCGTCATACATCAACAAATATACGAATCAAAAACTCTTTGTCAACAATTACAAAAATGTCATTCAAAAACCAACTAGAAAAATCGGTATCGCTAATTTTTGGCCCCGAAAAGTCAACTTACAACAAAAGAGATTTCGTAGTGCTCCACACAGCAACATTCGGCGAAAAACCGTCTGAAGAAGAGACCGTTTTATTTTTCAAAAGAATCAGAGACGGAGATGCCACTTTAAGCGACATCAAGGAACACTTTGTTGCAAAGTTTAATTTTTTGAACGACACTGAATTGCATATTTTGGAAATATTCAAGACAATTGATAGGGAAATGAGGTGTTATATTACAGCGAGGGATATTATAGAGGCTTGGAAGGAGGCGAAAATACCATTTTCTTTGGAGCTTTTGATGGAATGTTTCAATTTGGTGGCTTCCGAGGGAAACGTTTTGGACTTTTTTACATTCAGAAATTTGTATATCAAGTATAATTAAACATTTATTAATTAACATCGTAATTTATACATTTTACAACTTATATCTTTGATCCTTGAATCCAGTAACTCCAACATTTTTGACTTTGTATGTTTTACCAGCAGGATGTGGCGGAATTTTACCATTAACCGGCATTTGAGCAGTTGCTACGTACATCTCATCAAGGTTTCTACCACCGAAAGTAACTGAAGTTACCTAAAATTATAAACTCGCTTTGCCACATTGTCCAGTACTTGGACCATTAGAAACTTACCTGGGGAGTTGGGAATACGATTTTTTCTTTGACTTCGCCATTAGTCGGATCTATTTTGCAAACTATTGATGCGTAAATAGAAACTAACCAAAGATTTCCGTCTTTATCTATTGACAAACCGTCTGGTTTTCCTTCTAGTTTGTTTCCGTATTCAAATATAACTTTTTCGTTAGCTAGAGATGAAAAAATTGTAAAATTTCTGTGTGTTTTGGTAAATTTTCAATACTAACTGATTTTTCCATCTGAGGAATAGTCGTACTGAAAAATTTTCGGTTCTAAAGTATCGCAATAGTACATTTTCATTTTATTTGAATCCCAAGCTAAACCATTTGAAATTCCGATGTTGGTTTTGTGTTTGGTGACAACTCCTTTGTCCAAACTATACAGTGCCCCTCTGTGCGGCATTATTTCGCCATTTTTGTCGTTTGGACCCATTGTACCTTAAAAAATAAACACAAAATATTTCCGTGTTAAAAAAAGCTGCATGTTCATTTTTTGTGAAAATGAATTATAGTATTTTGAAAATTTGTAATATTAAATCTACATAAAAATGAGAAATTATATTTATATAAAAAAATATTGGGTAGAGAAAAAACCCTTTTAAAAAATGGAGGTTTATTTCTTACCTATTCCAAGGTTTTATTGGCAAAAATATTTAACGAACATTTAAAAATCTGTCGCAACGAATGTTTAATAAATATTTTCAATATTATTTTTTAAAACTATGACATTTTTATAATTAACTTTGGCATATACATCAAAAAGAATCCTAATTTTGATGAAAATTTCCCAAATTAATTGAGTAAATTGAAAAAAATAGTAAATTTAACAAAATTTTTGTTGAAATGATCAATTAAATGAAAAAATGGGGTTGTGTTAAGATTATGTTGGATAAAAGAAAAAGAATCGTAGTTTTTTCGAAATTTTGATTAAATTTGACCGTTAAATAAAAAAAACGTTTTTCTGGTGCATTTTTATAACTTTGGCATCTACAACAAATATTTTTAATTTAAAACTGTGATAGTAAATTTAAAAAACATTTGTTGAATTTGCTAACTAAATACACTTTTTTCTTAAATTCGACTAAAATAAATAAAAACAATCGATTTTTTGCAAAATTATCCTTCTTGTTTATCAAAATTTGACAACGAATTTAAGTTTCGCTACTAAATAAAAAATAATTAAATGAAAATAGTGACCTTTTAGCAAGCATTTTAGTTTATTTTAATTATTTCATTAATTTCAATATAAAGAATCCCAAAACTGGATTGCGTTTTTCTCAAGACGGTCAAAATCGACATGCAACTTTATTTCTTTTAACACAACAGAACCGCCTCTTTTTTTATTTTCAAAAATAAATTACCTGCCCATAGTCTACCCCAAGGATCAATTTTAGCCCCATTGAGCCTGTTAGCTTTAACATCAGGCTCAGTTTCTACTTCTACTATAGTTTCAACTTTGGAAACCTGTGAACTTTTGCCATCCCATTCTACAAACACAAATTTTCTGTTTAAACCTGCTATGAATTTAGTATTGGATCCTTCTGCAGGGAACATAAAAGCCAAAGGTTCAGTTCCTGCAATAAATAAACAAATATTACAGAAAAATATTGATTATTTCTATTCTACCCTTAATTTGTGGAATTTATCCATTATCGATGTAAAAGACAAAATAAATCTTATCTGATGATGTCAATAGGTGGAACAATTGTTAAAAAGAGTATATTTAAAATGTTTTTGGAAAATCGTGGAATTTTAAGATAAGTATATTTTATCTTTTAGATTTATTAAGGAAAAAACTTACTGAAATCTAAGAGAAAACTTACCAACTTTGGCTTTAGTGGTTGTTCCAGTATTTACTTCATATTTGTACACCTTAGATTTTGGCAAATCGACAAAATAAACGCTTTGGGTACTTTGGTCCCAATGGATTCTGGTCCCAATTTCCAATTGTTCACTGATTTCTATAAACTCGTATTTAGACATTCTGGAAAACAATTAATGAATGTAATCAAAGAAATTTGAACAATCATAGTGATGTTATATTTGTATTTATTTAAAAAATACCGTGATTAGATAAACTAATAAATTGGTTTATGTGATTATAATATGTTATTTCATTCTGACACGAATTGTGAATTATCTCGTGTGTTTATATAAAATATATTTTCCAAAAATAACTTTTATTACAAATATTAACAGAGGCGATTTCCTGTAATTTTGAACAACCAAATCTTGCAAAAGTTTTATATAATTTTTTATTCTTATATTAGGTAAGTGTTATTAACAATACATATACTGTACGTTTATTAAACATGCTCCAAATTTTTTACTCTTCTAATAAAATAAAAATATCTATTATTTTGTTTTAAAAGAAATTGGGCTGAAGACAACCCTGCTGTATTCATGATTGTTGTTTGTAATAGGAATATTTAATCAATATTATTATGCAATACAATGTTTAATTAATACAGAAAATTATATTATAAAAAGAATTTTAGTGTTTTGATAAAATTGA
Source organism: Hermaeophaga mercurialis (assembly GCA_951812935.1). Lineage (NCBI taxonomy): Eukaryota > Metazoa > Arthropoda > Insecta > Coleoptera > Chrysomelidae > Hermaeophaga > Hermaeophaga mercurialis. The sequence goes on from OX638366.1 coordinate 17,725,454, forward strand.
GATATTAGGTACATACATATTTAAAAAAATTCAGTATCAGTTTTGGAAATATTTCTGTTTGGCTTTGAAATACTTCTAATGCTATATTTGAAGGACACATTAATATGGTTAATATTCTTTTGCCATTAATAAAATTTGTAGCAACAATAAGTTGACGAAAAGCGTCCAGGTCCGTATCCAATGCATTCCTAAAAGAAAAAATCATTAACTTTTAGTTTATTATGATAAGTTTTTATTAAAGAAATCTTTGAGGTGGTATTATTAAGACTATTTTTTGCATTGGTTTTTTACCAAAAATCTACTCCAAAAAACGTTTGATATAAAGAAAATGACTACGTTTTTGTAATTTCTGAAATACCCGCTCATCAGCCAATAATTAATTTATTAATTAATAAATTCTGCTTTTCAAAACTTATTTATTAGGGCCGTATATACTTTGGTGAATTACCCGGTATATTTAATAAAGTATCTAAATTTGATATCAAATAAAAAAAAGTAGTTTTTCATTTTGTTTAAATAGAAAATTGTGATAAATTGACCAAACATGTTCTCTATAAAAAATGTACCTATTTGTTTACAATATTACAATGCTCAAATACAATAATTGGTAAAACTTTTATAACATAGATTAGAATATATAAATAATAATCAATTTACAACTATCTAGTCCACGTGATTTGTCGCAACATCAATATCAGTGAAGAATTTTATTTTAGTCTTTCACCAATCTTTAGTTGGTTACCTTCAAGTTAATCGGCTTCATTATCCAAGGATAAATTCCATCAACAGGTAAAATAAAATTATTCTCTTTATTATAAAGGATATAATAAAATTATTCTTAATTTTCATTGCTTTTTCTCAGATTAAAATTACATAATATATTTATATACCTAATAAGGCGACTGTAAAACTTTATCAGCTGATTCATGGCACGTCACTTAGCATAACTAAAACTAACTACGGTACCAGTGGCGTATCAAAAGGTCGGTGAAGGGATAATAATGGTAAAAAATAATGTTTGCTTCAGTTTTAAAAGTGCAACTTTTGAAATATAATATAGAGGGAATGGCAGCAGTTCATTGAAAATATGCGAGCGTGGGATTAAAGCAAGTTAAAATATATTTTATTGCTAACAAAATAATAAAAATATACATAACTGTATACCTGTTAAAAATCACAATTTTTTTGCAGAACTTCTTCAGGTATCCACGAATTTTAATAACAATCTTCAGACTGTCCCACATTATTACTTACCATTAAATATAGATTTTTCTTCATCAACCTTTTGAACGTGCTTGAACGGATTCTAAAAAAAATGCAAGGAAAATTACCGATTTCAATGTTTTTTCTCTTATTGCCGTACAGTATTTCTGAAAATTTCAGCATAAACATGGACCCCAAAGTAGAAAGATTGGAAAATATCCCGCCCACAGAACTCGGTGAAGGCCCTCATTGGGATGCCGAAACGCAGAGTTTGTATTTTGTAGATATTTTTGGAAATTCTATCCACAAATACGTTCCCGCCACCAAAAAACATACAACAGCTGTAATTGGTGAGAAATTTATAACAATCTGTCACTTGTCAATTTTATTGTGAATAGAATCGAAACGCTTGATTTCGATTACAATACTAAAACTTCGGGAAATCGATTATTAACTTTCTACCTTTTTTTGTAGGTGAACCTGTATCTTTAATAATACCTGTAAGGGGTGCTCAAGATAAATTTTTAATAAGTATGGGGCGACATTTAGCTGTAGTAACATGGGACGGCGAAAGCGATAAAGTATCGAATATCGAAAAATTTGCTGAAGTCGACAACGAACCCGACATTCAAGATAATAGATTCAATGATGGAAAATGTGATCCAAGTGGACGATTGTGGGCTGGTAAATAAAACAAGTACAATAATAAAGAAATAAATTAAAAATTATACAAGTTTAAAAAAAAATATATTATATAGGTATTCATTTGAAACGACGACTTGTTGTGGTATTTAAAAATGACTGGTTCATAAATAAACCACAGAATAATTACTTAAGAAAACAGGATGGCGTTTAATTAAATGTCAAATGTCAATGTTCTGTCGATTACAGACATTAAAATGCCAAAATGTTTCACAAACATCAAAATTATTTGTATGTTAATATGAATTGAATTATTTTTAATGCAATATAACTATGGCATATTTTTTAAACAGCAAGAGATTTTTTGAAAATCTCTATAAAGGTTACTTATATTCAAATATAACGTGTATATTTGTAATGAGAGATGGAATTTTTTTTAGGTACAATGGGCGCAGAACCAGAAAATGGGCACGTTAAACCGGGCAAAGGATCTTTATATTCTTTTGAGAATAAAAAACCCAAACCTCAATTAAATAAACTGGGAATTTCTAACGGTCTGGCTTGGAGTGCGGACAAAAAGAATATGTACTTCATAGACACTTTTAGCGGAACAATAGATGAATATAAATTTGATATTAAAACTGGAAACATATGTAAGTTTAATAAATCCATAACCACATATTTTTGGTATCAAAGTTTTCGACTTACTGATATTTTCGATAAAATAATCGATAGTGTAATGACGATCATCGATACAAGTTTAAAAATCTTTCAGCTGATAAACAATCTATTTTCACTTTATCGAAAAATAACATCGAAGGTGGGGCCGACGGAATGACGATAGACAAAGATGGCAATCTTTGGGTCGCCATTTTTAATGGAAACAGGGTGATCAAAATTGACCCAAAAAAACGAGAAACACTATTGACTTCGATTAAAATTCCTGCTAAACAGGTCAGTATTTTTTTAATCCAGAATCCATTATTGGTTTTCGAAAAGACTCACAACGGCGGATCTTTTTACTAAATTTTGTTACGATTGATTGAAAAATATCAGAGTATGTTAGAATAGATTAAAACAATACGTCGCTAAAAAAATTCGCTTATTTCTTCATTTTTTGTTTTGAAGCCTCAGCTGGCAAAGCTATTCGTCCATCACTTTTTACGTAATTTGTCATTTCAGGTAACATCAGTTTCATTTGGGGGCCCAAATTTGGAAGATTTGTACGTGACTTCAGCGAATTTTCCTATCGATGGTGTGCAGCTACAAACTCCTGAACACGGGGGCACTTATGTAATCAGGGGGCTGAATGTGTCTGGACAGGAGCCTGGGGTGTCTGTTGTTTTATAAATTGTTCAAAAATGATAGTGTATAAGGGGAAATTCCAGTTGAAAAATGTTATTTCAAATAATAAATGGTTTAACAAGATTCGAGTTTTATTATTTATTAAATTTGGCGACGCTGTATTAATTTTTCGTTAAATTGCAATCGTTTTGTTAGAAACTAAGCAATGTCAAAATAATTGTACATTATATAGAATGGTCCAAAAAAAGTAACCACTACTGGATGCAACTAATATTTATGGCACAAAGATCAAGAAATTTTCCAAACAAAAGTTCCCCAAAACGATAAATAAATTTATCAATTTTAATTGACTATGACATTGATCAGACTCATTAAACGTCTGATAGACATAAAGGAATAATTAGGTGTTTTTTCCTCATTACCTTCTTGATACAATGGTCTGCGAGGGTCGCCGATTCATTTGATTCTTTTAGCAATTCAAGTAGAAATAAAAATCCAGGAACTTCTAATGAATTTGGGGTAAAAGTTGTCCAAAGTTAGGTACAGGTACAAAGTTCCTTACATTGATAACTATTCAGTTTTTGTGATACGAAATTATCACAATTTTAAGAATTCGATTTCCCAAAACATATAATTGCACAGATTGATATTCACTGGTTCTTCATTCACTTCTTATTTTTAATAAGACTGTTTTAAATTTTTACGTTGTTGCTATTTTAACATTTAAGATAAACGGTTTGATTTTCAATAAAAATAAAAAATATTTTAAAGTTTTAAATCTTGTATATGTTGTCTGTTTCATATATTCGTTTATTTTATTGTTAACCGTGTTTTATAATTTTGCACTAAAAATACATTGTTAAATTCTTTTAAACTTACCTATTAAAGTGTTTGTTTTGTATATACACCCAGCCTGTAACATTTATTACTATCTAAAACATTTTTATTCTTTGCAACTTATTACAAATATTTTTTAAGAATGTTTTGTAATCTCTTTTGTGTCTGAATATTTTCTTTTAGGAAAACTAGTTAAAATTAATGAAATTATCCGTATTTTAAATAATTGTTTCTGATTAACACAATACTAAAATAATGTTCAAAAAAGGTCTACCGACACCGTTAAGAAAAAAATTTTTTTTTCCCATAAATCAGGGGTCTTCAAATATCAAAGATACCACAAAAGTGTTGATTAAATAACTCATACAATTATACCTATGTAAATTAATCTTAAAATTTATTTAATATATCGGATGCAAACAAATCACCAGTTTAAAATTCTAATCAATTAAAAAATTTACTACGTCCTCAGATCCGAAGTTTTCTACTTGCAAACGAGTAGAATTCCCAGTTCTGAATGTGCCGCATTTTAAAATTGATATTTTTTTACGAAAATTGATTAAAAAAAAATCGAATAAACTATACATTTTTTTATTAAGTTCTAAATGTATGTATGTACCTTGAGAATTAGGTGCATTATTTCAATTAAAATGAATGCTTAAAAAATTAAAAAGAAAATTACAAAATATAATCCTTAAAAATAAAACATCTACAACTATCGCGTCTAAGAATCCTCCGGTGTGTGCCAAGTGATTCTCTCCTCATAAAATTTAATGACCACTTGAGGGCATTTGACATTTGCTTCCTTGGCGTAAACAAGGTCAGTATCATCACTATCTTTCCATTTCATTAAAAACATCAATTTGCCAGTCGTGTCTGACGCGCCGATTATTTTTTCAGCTTCATAGCCTTTTTCAAAAGCAGATTTTTCTTTATCTTTGGCCTTTGGCCCCGGTTTTCGTTCCTTTGTATCAGTTTTTTTCGTTTTTTTCGACTCGTCATCGGAATCCGCCTTTTTCTTCTTCAATTTTTCCTCGGATTTTTTCCCTTTCTCGGTTTCTTCATCCGAATCATCTGAAACCGCCTTTTTATTTTTCGAAGTGATACGTTTCTTCAGCTTCTTTTCGTCATCAGAGTCTGAACTCTTCTTCTTTCTCTTTAATTTTTTGTCATCTACTTCGTCTTCCGAATCGGATTCTTTTGCCCTCTTCTTTTTACGTTCATCATCTGAATCATCCTTAGAAGATTTTTTCTTCGACTTTTTGTCTTCATCAGAATCATCATTTGAGGACTTTTTCTTTGATTTATCATCTTCATCGTCAGAGTCGTCTTTTTTCTTAGCAGATTTTTTTGGAGAAGCTTCCTCCTCAGAATCTGATGATGATTTGCCTCTGGATACCTTCTAAAAAAAACAACGATATTTCTCATTAACATTATTAAGATTGAGTTACTTTGTGAAAAATGACGTTTCGAGTCAAAATAGGTGTTATTTTTTGGATCATCCTCGTTCAGAAATCAGCAATTTCCATCTAAAGTAGCTCAAAAAATTAGGTGAAAATTGTTAGTTTTCAATCTCTTATGGATCAGAAAGATTCGCTTTAAAACTAAAATAAGTGAGAAAGTAAAACTTTTAGAAATATATCTGTGTTAAAATGGCGTATAATGTAAAAAATATAAACAATATATTCTCGAGAGTAATTTCCAGCCAAAATTCAATTTTGGAAATTTTTTCTCAAAGAGACATCAAAATAAACTCATTACAAGAGACTTCACGCACATTAAATGCTTATTATAAAACTCACTTTTGGGAAAACTTAAATATCAATAATATTAATAACTAGACATTATGTTTGTGTTAACGTTAACATATTTGGTGTAAAATATAAACGAATTAAATGCAAAATACCGTTTCTACCTTCTTCTTATCTTTAGAAGTGGAGGCGTCAGATTCTACAGATGAACTTCGTTTTTTGCCTTTGTTGGCAGCCAATTTAGCCTTACGATTTTTCTCGAATTCTGCAATGAGTTCGGGGCAATCCAAATTGTCCTCGGGCTCCCACGTGTTGTCGTCTTCTGAATAGCCTTTCCATTTTAGAAAGTACTCTACTTTTCCGTTTGCTATTCTTCTGTCAATGATTTTTTCCACTGAGTATTCCTCTTCTTCGCTATCACTTGATTCGATCTTCTTTTTACCCATTATTTACTAAACAAAATGAAAATATACTTTTACAAAAAAATGTAAGGGTATAGGAAGAGATGCGTTACCGGTCGATCAGATAGGTATTATGCTTTTGTAACACTGCTTATATATTTATATCACTATATGATAAAAATTAATTAATTACCCTATAATAAATCAATTGAAGACAACTAATAACTCTATCAAAACTTTTTTTTCACTGAACGACGCTTCGGCTCCAGCAACACAAGATATATTTGCAAAATGGCGCTAACGTTGTACATCAACCGCCAAATGAATTGGTTCATATCAGTGTTGCCAGCTATAAATTGCCATCGTGATTATTTCCATAAATTAAGTCAAAGAAGATTTTTGCACTACTTTTAATTTGTTGTAATATTTATTACAAATATACTACCGTAAATATATTTTTTTTTGTAATCTACATGTATATTAATTAATAAACAATATAAGATAACTAATTTTATAGATATGGCAATGTTGGTTGCTTTGCTTGATTTTAATCAACTATGGAAAACGATTTTTCTTCGAATTTAACCACAGCTACGTAAACTCACCTTGTGAAAATATGAAAAAACTTTTTTTAACATAGAATTACTCAAAAATCCACATTTATTTTTTTAAGTGGATTTTTTCTTTCATCAAAATATCTTAAAAATGGTTTGGTTAACTATGACGTCATAGTTTAGGTTATTCTCGAAAAAATTTGAACGGTTATCGTAAAGAAATATCGATACCTAGAGTCGATATGTATTGTTTTAAATAATTAATCTGTAAAAAACATTAATATTTTTGAATATTATATATATATATATTAAGAAAATAATGTCTATAAGCCAATTTTTATAGTTCTTTACCCAATGATTTTTGATAATTTTATAATTTTGTAGTAATCATAGGAAGATATCGATTAATTATGACATCGTCTGGCGCGTCAAACGTCAACACTGTCATTAGATGACGTCATCAACAATAGGAAAAAGACGCTGTGTTGAGAAAAAGTAATTAAGTGTTAAAAACGTTACTAATAGTGGTTTAACTCAAAGTTTGTGGAGTTTTTCAATGGGCGCCCCAGTTCAAGGCAAACCAAACAAGAAAGGGGGCGGCAGCAATCAAAGAGGACGAGGTATAAAAGCTCGAGGCCAAGGGCGTGCGTTTAATGGTCATCCATTTGGAGCACCAGGTATGATGCGTCCTAGAGGTGGTTTCAGAGGCGGCATGCGTCCTCCAGGTCCGCCGATGCGCGGAGGACATCCCCCAATGAGAGGGCGACCTCTCCCGCCGCCTCCACCACGTATGATGGGCCCCAGAGGGCCCATGATGCCTCCGATGAGGCCGCCACCTCCAGGAATGCGGCCACCTCCGGGTATGAGACCTCCACCTCCAATGATGATGATGGGGCCCATGCCCCCACCGATGAGAGGAATGTTTAGGGGCGCAATGAGAGGCAAAGGCAGATTTCCGCCGGGCCCCAATTTTCGGGGAATCAGCAAGAAGAGCAAGATTATAAAGAAAGGGCAGAACAGGCCGTCGTTGAAAAATGTGGATTTAACAAAGTCGTTTGTAACGGAAGCTATAAGAGCGGAATTTACCAAAAAAGATGAACTGTTAGGTGTGGCGAAGTCAACGCAAAAAAAGGACGACTGGTTGAAGTACAGGGAACAGCGCGAGAAGTGCAATAAAGTATACCAAGAGGCAGAGACGGCAGCAGGTGGGCAACAGGAGGTGCGTATCCCTCAGCTATTGCCCGAATCTAATTTCGCTCGAATAACAGCACCTATCGATTATACAGCAGACGTCCACTTATAGGTACTTCATTCAAATAATTATTCTCCCAGCACTCCACTATGTGGTTAAAAATCTCCTAAACACCATCTTTCATCTTGCAATTATCCAAAATACCACTAGTGGAGGCTACATTTTTCACATTTTTAGTTTGGCTGTCTTCCGTCTTTCCAAAACTACAAGTCGATGACTTTTTAATGCCCTAGAAGTATTATTTTTTGTAAATATTTTCTTAAAAGGTACTTTGAATAGGATATGTTATAAAAAAATCATCGCTTTGTATTAAAAATGGAATACCGTCTTTTTCATATTTTTAACATCTTTGCAAATTGGGAGAAACATCTTAATAGCCATATTAAATTAAAGATACATAAACGTATTTTTGATAATTGCATATCCAAAGAAAGACATAAAAAAGGTTGAACCAAAAACATTGATAAAAATGTTTTTCTTTGGTGAATCTCCTAAATTTTCAAGATTTGAATTGGCATTATTTACAAAATAAATAAAATTACCTTCAAGTCTTGAATTGTTACCTTAGTATTTAAGAATTTAATTAATTTTCTATAATAAACAAAACCAGCTTATTCAAAATAAAATGGATTTCACTCTTTTTACATAAAATTATAGTAGAGGGTTTAAAATATTGATTTAGGTATATAGAGAAGTGGCTTTAGTAATAAACTGTAAATAGTAACTCCAACTGTAATGGAGATCCCACTGGAATTCCTATTTTTTTTTTCAGGTATTGGATTATCGTTTTGTTAAGATTGTGTCTTTTGTCAATTTATTTTGTAATAAATTGTTTTATTTCTTGGTATTTAGGCGTTTTTGAGTTGTAATCTGTTTCACATGGTTCTAAAATACCATTGAAATAAACACTTGTTTTTTTTTAAACTTTGTAGCACCAAAAACGACTTCGGATTTGGTTTTGTTTCATTTTTATCCCATATAGAGCAATTTCTGTATTTGAAAAACTAATTTTCTCGATTCTTAAGTCTCCTGGTTTATTTATAAGCTGTTAAGTTTTTCCTCAGCAATTTTAGGGGTTTTGAACTTTTTTAGAGCATTTATTTTCATCTTGAATTGTTTCATTTTTGAGAACATTGTTTTTTTGGAGTTCTTACAAATGTTTTACGACATTGTAAACTATTTTAGAGCAGGCGATGTCGATTTAAAGCAGCTTTATAGTATTTTTTAGTGTTCGATATTATTTTTGGAGCAGTTGTATTTTTTTTAATCTTTGAAATTATTTTAGAACTGGCGTTGTTTTAAAATACTTCTTTGTCATTTTTTGTATCTGTTACTTTTATTCGTTTTATTTGTGTGCTAAAACAGTGACATCCATTGACGATTTGAATAAGTAAGTGAGAAGAAACTGCTTTGAAAAAAAAAACTAACGGAATTTCAGCAGTTGCTAAACTGTCTAAATTGATTGGATATCTTTACAGGACGGTAGCAAAAATGAGTCAGCGGAAACAGAGACGAACAAATATTTAGAGTCTCAGCCTGTCACTGAGACTCCGCTAACAGAATCCTACAATATCTGAAGTGACACCAGCTTAAGTGGGGGGGCCCACATTTATTTTATTTTCTTCAATAGACCACAATTTTGTTTTTTCAATCAAACCTAATCGCGTTTTTTTCTTGAATTGTGTTCTTTTGGTGTACTTATATAGCTAATTATTTTTGTTCTCTATGTCTGTGGATCCTTTCATGATTGTATAAATAGTGATAGAGACATTCTTACTTTTAAAAAGCAAAATAAGTATTTTTATTTTCTTGCAATTTTTGCAATATAATTTATGTTTTAAATTACTCAGTACCTTCAATTTGGAGTATAAATGTGTGTATTTAGTGTTTAATAAAAACATTTATTAAATGATGTCAACATTTTGATTTTTCTTTTTAGAAAATTAAGTAGTATTTTTTTTTATTTTTTCCTGGGCCAGTTGTAACATCTCGCAAAGTTTTGTAGCAAAAATATTCAGCTGACCTACTCTTTCTTTGTCAAAATATTGCTTTAAGTAAACTTTCAGCTGAGTACTTTTTAAATATTTTATAAAGTCATGTATATTCACAAATCTGGGGAAATTTTTATAAAAATATTTCAAAAAATTAATAATGAAATGAGAGTATAGATGATGAGCAACATTCTAAATGTGCTGTATTTCGTTGATTTTCTTCTATTTATAAATATTCCTGAACTTTCATTTGAATCTCAAAAACACATGAGATATAGAGACAAAGTTTTGGCTACTTTTTCATATTTTTAAGATCTTTTTCCTAGTTTAAAGGTATTTGATTCCCATGGTGTGTTCATAAGCTCTCCAATTTCTATTTACGTCCTTTTTTTCTAGTATCTCCAAGTATTCTTTAAGACCTTCAAATTACCTAAAATTTTTGATGTGTTGTGGTCTCTGCTTATATTTCAGGAACACGTTTTTGAATATCCTAATTTATTTTGAAAACTATTTTAGTTTTGAGACCCCTAAACTTTTTAGAGTTCCCTGACACACCCCGATTTTTTTAGAGCTCGATGTTTATTCACTAAGAACATTTCTGTTGACTTTTTAGTTATCTTCTCTTATTTGTTAAGTATTTATACTGTGTAACTATTATAGTCTTTTCAATTTTTTAGTTTTTTTGAGTAATCCGTCAGCTTTTTGGGATGATCATAATTAATTGTTTTTAGGTTTTGTAATCATTTTTCGGATTGAAGTACTTCTGTTTTATTTTTCAATGGTCCATTTTATTTTTTTGAGGCATTTTCGATTATTTTTAGTTCTGATGGCTTTCAGAATAAAATTGAAATCTCAATTTGCTATCTGTTCACATAAGTGAGTACCTTTATTACGTATTTTTGCTCTATTTGTATTCCCATTTCTCAGACACTAAAAAATTTATTTAAAAAAAAAATAATCAAGAAATATTGATTTGATCAATATTGTGCATATAAATGTTAATAAAAAATAAAATTGTTTTATAATTAATCAGAATAAAAATATATACTAACAGTAATTAACTATTCTTTGAAGTAAATACAATTTTATTAGTTTTTAAGTTTTATTAATGATTTTTGGTAAAACCCTTCTTTATAGAAAACTGCTCAGGAAAAATACGTTTAAACGTAAGTAAAAATCCCTATTATACAAAAGTCACATCCATTGTAATCAAATAGATGCTCATTTTTATTTCAAAAACACATTTTTTTGGATGTAACTTTTATGTGAAAAAGTGTAATAACGATTTAGTGGATTAATCTACTTTAAAATTAAAGACTCTCGAATACAAAAAAAGTGATGCGTTCTGTCGAACCAAACTATACAATCATTGGATTGTTTTCCACATCATACCCAACATAGAGAGAAACTATTAAGTTTCTCAGGAGAATTTTTCCAGTAAGTTGCAAATTTTCAGTCACAATTAAATTAACTAAGGACATTGTTCAAAGTAGTTTACATCTTGGATTTTCGTAATCTTTGTCTGCTTGTGTTTTTTCAGTACATTTCCTTTCATTTTTCAGCCTTGTGGGTGCTTTTAATGGTGACCTTTCGAGTTAAATCCTAAAAAATACATTCAACGATTAATTTTGGTAAACATTTTGACCCATATAAACCTTTAAATAGTAACTAGTCAGTTTATTAAAAAAAAAAACTATTTCTGCTAAGAAAACAGTTATAATAGAATATTTGGATAGAAATATATGCACAAAGTAAATGCCAGATTTACAGTACAAAAATTCAATAATTTATTCTAGAAAAATACAAAAATAATTTTTCAAATAAGAACATTGTCACCACAAAAACCACTCACAGCCCTTAACAAAGTACCAAATTTAACTATTTTTTCCGCTAGGCAGCTATTGAAGAATATTACCACCCCGAAGACGAGGAATTCTATGAAGAAGACGAGGAATTCTATGAAGAATACGAATATCCCGAAAACCCTGAAGAATATCCAAATCAATATTCCTGCGAAATGTGCGATAGAGACTTTTACAAGAAACCACTATTCGAAAAACATATGTCTGAACACAGGACGTGTGGTTTAGATGGTTGCACTTTTACAGCCCACGAGAAATTGATTGAAAAACATGTGTTAATGCAGCACGCAACAGGTTTTTATGACAAAATTAGGAATATAAACACCCCAGAGGATATCGCCAAATGGATCGAAGCGAGGAAAAAGAGGTATCCGAGCAAAGAGAACATTTTAAAAAGGCAGGAAAAGCAGGAAGAAATGCTTAAAAGGGGCGTGAGAATCAAGAAAAAAGACAACAAGTTCGGGAAGGATAAGTTTAGGTGTAAGTATGAAAATGCAATTTCTTTTATTTCATTCAAGGCTTTGGAAAATTCCTGGTCAAATCATTTTTGAAGCTGGTTGGAGCTATCTTGGCAGTTTTTTCAGCTTTGAAAGCTGCTTTTACAATTGTTTTACTTAGCTAGATACTATTGTTACATGTTTTGAATTTTCCAGCTCATTTGTTTGGACCTCTTTTTACCCTTTCGGAGATATTTTTGACATACTGATTCAATTTTGAATTGCATCTTCTCATTTTGAATATTATCTTTGTTTATGTTTTAACAAACCCTTTATTAAGTTTTTATTTGTCTAATAAATAATAATTGAACTAAAACTTTCTTTTTTAGTAACCAAGTCCGATAGTAAGAAACCGTTCCAAAAAAAGAAGCCCAGACAAGCTTTTGTCAGGGAAAAGAAACCAGTGTCTCTAATAGATGAAAAATTGGACTGGAACGGGACAATGTTTCCATTTAGGGGAACTTCGGTGTTGGAAGACGAAAGTGAACAAAAACAAAGCGATTTTGAAGATGAAGAATGGTCTACAGCTCCATCCAACCCAATTAAAATAGAACTGAATAACGCCTTAGGAGCACTTATGGGTGCTTATATGAGTGGCGATGAAACAGACGAAGAAATTCAAGCAGAAACCAAAGTCGATGTGAAAGAAATAGATAATAAAAAACCAACAGAAGACAGCGATAGGGAAGCCCCTACTGAAGTTAAAATAATAAAAGAAGAGTTACCAATAACTGTGATAGATAAAAAAGAAGAATCAATACCTAAGTCAACGAATCGGAATAGAAAAAGGAAACATAAAATGACGAAATCGGTACGATTGAACAATAAACACAAAAAAGATGTTGGATGGAATAAAAACATGGTTAATATTAAGCAAAAAGAAGAATTTCCTTACGGTTTTAGAAAAAGAAAAGTTACGTTGTTGGAAAAATTGTTGGATAGTGAAATTAGGCACGAAAGAAATATTTTATTACAGTGTATTAGACATACAGTAGAAAATAATTTTTTCAAGAAATTGGAATAATATATAAAGTATTGTTGACCATTTAATCCTCGATTGTTTTTTACAATTTTAAAATTTTAATAAAAAATTAGTACAAAAAGTTGTCGTCTTTTATATTTTACTAAAATGCAAAAAGTATATTTAAGTATGTAAAAATAAAAATGAAAAATGTGTTTATTATTAATCTTATAAGAATACACTAATACGATCCTGTTCATTTGAGTTCTGTCATAGCACCAACAAGCGTCAATTTTTAACAGAATTATATTAGAATGAGACAGATATATATTTTATAAGTCAAATAAAAGAGACAGACGAACTGCCATGGAGCCACTTGAACCAAAAGAACAAACCTATGTATGTTTATTTTCAATGGTTGTTTGCAATGCAACATTTTAACCTATTTTTACAAATTAATTTATAAATATGATAAATAAGCGATAGTTTTAATTAAAGATGTTCGAAAACAGATGATCAGTTAAGTTTCGGGACGAGAGCTGGAGAAATGGATACAAGCCGAGACCTCTGTAGTTGGCTGGTTCACGTGAAACTCTCGCGAATAGTTGTTATGGTACTGGCAATTTTAATCCTTACTCCATTAATTACGCACTTCTATCTCTCGAAAGTCGAAAAGAATTCTTATTTCATAGAACACGGTGCACACTCGCACGAAGATCTCCCGGAGGACGCTTACAGTTTCAAAGAATCCGATCTTAGGGTAGGTGTAGAAGAATTACTTAGAATTAGGGGCTCGGTGCTCAGTGAACTGAGGGATATCGAGAAAAAACGGCAGCAATACAAGTCTGAGATACAAAATTACGTTAAACAAATCGATGAACTAAAGCAAGAACTAGCACATCAACAAACTAACTTGAATAGGCTGAAGATTTCGGTTGATCAAGCACAAGTAGCACAAAGGGAGGCTTTGCAACAGAATACTCCTGATTTAGCACTGCCAAAAAAGCTTACTATAAATGAACTGCCCCCGGTGCTACCTAATTTGCCGAGGGTTTACTCTAAACATTGTCGAATGTATAATTGTTTCGATCATTCCAGGTATGCATTAAAGTGTTTATTTTGAACTAAAATTTAAGATAAGACAATTATTTTTTTATAAATGAATAGATTTAGGCTATGTGATTAAGAAAATAATCCAAAATTTATTGGCTTATTATAAAATTACCTTATATTTACATCTTTGAAAAGTTTAGGTTATGTTAGGTTAATATGTTGTAATTTTTTTAATTTTGATTGTAGATTATTTTAGTGTTTATTATTTGAAAGCCGAGGAAATTTTCTATATGAAGAACCAATTTTCAGCCCGATTTTTGCAAATTTTGTAATTTTGGTCTTAGTTGAAAAAACCTTCAATTATAATTATCAATTTCACCTCGTATACACGTTATTAAAAAATACATTCAATTTTTGGATATCTTTGTGTAAATATCATCTAGTTCTATGAGATTAAGAAACTTCTTTGATAAAATGTACCCAACATGCTCCATATGATCAATTTTTAGAAGGATGATCTATATAGGGCAATATATGAGCAATTTTCCTAAATAAATAAAAATTATTAAGTACTACTTTTTTGATATGTTTAAGTAAATATATGCTTCTAAGCAATGAAGAAAATTTTTTGATGAAATGTGACCAATATGCCCTAAATAAGCAATTTTTAGAATGGTGATCTATATAAGTGAATAAATCATAAGCAACTATCAAAAATATTTTCTTAAATAATGCAAAATTACTAGGTTCTAATTTTTTTATATGTTTAAGTAAATATCATATGCTTCTAAGCAATGAAGGAATATTTCTGACGAAACGTGACCAAGATGCCTTAAATGAACAATATTTCAAGAAGGTGACCTTTATAAGCGAATATATCGTTAACCATAATCAAAAATTTATTTCTAGATTATTAGAGATAATTAAATTTTTGTGTACAATTAAGAAAATATTATGTACTTATATGAATTCAACCAAATTTTTTTGAAAAGTTCTTATTTATATTTTCCTGTGTAACATTCGAGCAATATCTAACAGACTTAACAATTTTATAATCTTTTGATTTTTTTTTTGTATTTCTAGTTGTTCTGATGATATTATAACCCTTTATATTAAGTTTGATAAAAAAATCGTTACTCTTAACAAAAAATTAGAACCTATTACTAAATTCGCACTGGTTAATCTTTGATACAACATGTTGATTACATTCTATTTTTTCAGTATTTCTTTGAAAAAATATTCGTTATTTTATCTTCTAACAAACATTACATTTTAGATGTTCCTTAACGTCCGGATTCCCAGTATACCTCTACGACCCTGACCAATACCCGGTGATGCACGACGGATGGGACGTGGACGGATTCCTGAAAACCACTTTAAAACAAACGTTGGGGTACAACCCCCATTTAACCAGTGACCCCAAAGAGGCCTGCATTTTTCTCGTGTTGGTCGGAGAGGCTTTGAAAGATACAGACGACGTTAGCGAAAATGTTGGCAACCACTTAAATCTGCCGCCACTGGATTCCGGCGCTTTGAACAGGTTACCTTATTGGGGGGGCGATGGCAGAAATCACGTTTTGTTAAATTTGGCCAGAAGGGATTTGACTTCTCTCTCAGGGGATATGTTTTCCAATGTTGATACAGGTGGGATAATTTTTTTGTTTGTTTAAACTCGTTTGGAATGTTACAATTATATAAAATTGTAAAATGGAGGTGGATTTTAAGGGGTGAAAAGTTAGCGTGTTTAAACATTTTTTTGAAGAGTGTGTGATGTTTTTGTGTCTTAATAAAAATTTGAATAACGAACAATATTTTTAAGTTGTTGACTGCCTTATAATAACGGTTATTTTTTTAAATTTTAGGTCGTGCAATCCTAGTCCAATCAACGTTCACATATGATCTGTACAGGCCCGGTTTTGATTTAATTATTTCCCCGGTGCTGGGCCCTCCAGGAGGCGATGTTTGGCAAGAGTGCAATCCAATGTTACCGGCCAGGCGAAATTTTTTGTTAACATTTCAGGGCGAAATGAAAGCACAACAAATGCCGTCACCGGATCCGAAAAATATGGATTCAGAAGATAATAATAAGAAATTGAATAGGTAAAGTTTTGCCATTTTAGTTGGTTCTGTATGCAATGTGTCATCCTGTATGTAGATATTAACATTTTATGAAATAATAACTATGTCCCAGTTGCATTTTAAAAAAATACTAATTGTGTCCTATCTGATGTTCTCGGTAAAATTTTTAACTTTGTCTCTTTGTCTTTTTCCAAATAACTGGAAAATAAATTAAGTGACACCTATTTTTAAGGACGTAATTGTTCCAACTTCACTAACTGTAGAGCAATTACTAAATTGTTTATTATTCCCAAACTCTTCGAGCAAATTGTCACTGCTACAGTAACTCCACTATTCAAAAATACTATAATTGAAGAACAACATGGATTTATGAAGGGTAGATCCATAGTAACCAACCTCTTGGTTATGAAAAAATTACACTGGATACAATCGAAAATGGTTTTCAACTTCACGCGGTATACACAGATTTTTCCAAGGCAGTTGATTGCATAAATCGAAAAACTCTTATCAAAAAGCATAAGAAATTGGGAATAAGAGGACTATGTTTGAAATTGTTGCAGAATTAACTTGAAAATTGTTATCAACAAATAAAAATAAAGAAGTGCTATTTGGAGTACCAGAAGGAGTCACATTTCACCAATATTATTTACCTACCTTTATCTTTAGCAACATTTAAAATACATCTATATGTTTGTTTATGTTGATTATGTAAAAATCTATAAAGTTGTCAAAGGGATTCCAGATTTAAACTCTTTGTAAATGGTGTAATGATAATGATTTACAACTGAATATAAAGAAATGTAAAATTCTTACTATTTATTGTTGGCACTGAAGGTCCTATCCCCACATTAAAATATCGACGACATGCACCCTGTGTCAAAACATCTGAATTTCTGTTTGCATAATAAAATTCAATGATTTTTGTTCGTTATTCTATTGTGTACTGTTCAATTTTAAATTTTCCATGTTTCTAGCCAAAAATTTCGAAGGAAAAAAAAAGAAATTACAATTAAAAAAGTTATGAAGCGTTCAAACCATAACGTCCATTTTGTGCCACCCTGTATGATAAGTTACTAATTATTATAAATAAATAATATTTCTTTAACTTAGTTCTTAACATTATTTCATTGTTATGTACAATATGTATTAATTACTATATCTGTAAAATGGTTTAATTCCATAAATATACTATTATTATTATTAGTATTAGTAGTGTTATTATTATTAAATTAAACTTTCGATTTAGATTCATACTGGACCATCTTATCCAGCTTTCCAAAACCACCACTTCAGATAAATTCCTGTTCGAGTTCGAGTGCAATCCTGCTAGCGACAACAATTTGAATTCGGGCTCGCAGGATTGGGCCCTTTGCGGTACCGATAGCAGCAGGAGGGCTGTTTTGAAAGAATCCACGTTCGTTTTGATTTTCGCTTCCGGAAAAGAGGATTCTATTTCAACTACGCTTTTGCAGGCGAGAGTGTACGAAGCGTTGAGATCAGGTCAGTAAGAAAAATGGTTATTGAATTATTGAAAAGGTGCAAAAGTCCGTGGTGGATTTCAATTATATGTTGTAGTATTAATAATAATATTTCTATGTAACTTTTATTGATCATCCCTGTGTATAATAATACACATTTAAAAAAAAATAAGGAAAAAACAAATCAAAATTTAAAAAAACACGGAAAAATGTTAAAAAGGTTAAAAAAAAACCTTAAGCCACCACCCTCACTTACATACATACATACATACATACATACATACATACATACATACATACAACTTTTATTGATTTTTTTAAAATTTAATATTTATTCATTCATTCCATATCAAAATTAACATTGGCTTATTTTATTCTACTACTTTGTAACAACATTCGTATAAATAATAAATGATACAGATACAGATAAAAAAAGAGAAAGATATTTAAAAATAGCTTTGAAATACTGTGGAAATTCAAGATAACTATCATTTATCTTTTATATATATATATATATATATATATACTTTATATAATACTTTTTATGGATAATTCCCTCAAAGTAAGGGTTGAAAAAATTAATTTAACCTCAATATGTACTATTAATTAAAAATTTTAGTAAATATACCCGGAATTGGAAAAGTTTGATTGTTTAATTGAAAATGTAGGTACGAATAGATTTAGTGTTTGAACTACTTTGATTAAATTAGTTTAAAATATATCACAGTTTTGGATATTTTATTTGTTTGAAAGTAATTCTAGGTTTGGGTATATTTGACCTAATTCCTACGTAATAAATTGTTTTTTTTTACAATTGATATTTGATTTTAGGTGCGATACCTGTGATTTTGGGTGGCGATCAAGTGAAATTGGCCTACGACGAGGTGATCCAATGGAAAAGGGCCGGACTTTTCTTACCCCGTCACCGTATTACCGAATTACATTTTCTCCTGAGGGCCATACCCGACGAAGATGTGTTGTTATTGAGGCGACAGGGTCGGCTTATATGGGAAAAATATTTGGCCTCCGTGCAAAGCACTTTAGACACGATTGTCGCCGTTTTAAGAGACCGGTTGAATATTCCTGCTGCTCCTGCCGAAACTGTTGTCGCTATGAGTGTTTTTAACGACACTTTTCAGCCGATTCAAGTCGCCGTGAGTTTCTTTTATTTTTTTTGGGACAATTTAAAATGTAAAATAAAAAATAATTTGTTGTAGGTAGCCACCGAAGTGGAGCAAGAAGAAAGTCTCGGCCCGATGGAACCCCCTTTCGACAGTCCCTCGTTCCGGCGCAATTACAGCCTCTCCCTGGTGCAGGGTGCCGAAATTTGGAACGATTGGGGCGACCCCTTCCGCTTGTATCCCACTCTCCCTCTGGACCCGTTTTTGTCTTCTGACGCCAAATTCATCGGTTCAGGAAGGGGATTCAGGCCGATCGGAGGAGGTCAAGGGGGCTCAGGAAAGGAGTTTGGTGAAGCTTTGGGGGGCAATTACCCGAGGGAACAGTTCACGGTGTTACTGTTGACCTACGAAAGGGAACAAGTGTTATTGGACTCGATTGCGAGGTTGAGGGGTTTGCCCTATTTGAATTCGGTGGTAAGTAGATGTACTAAAAAGTTCCATTCAGCAAATTTGTTGTTTTAAATAATTGTTTTAGGTGGTGGTTTGGAATTCGCCGCGGCCACCGAGTCCGGAGCTCCGGTGGCCGGAAATTGGGGCACCGGTTCACGTGGTTAAGGCTGCTAGGAATTCTCTTAATAATCGGTTCTTGCCTCTGGATAATTTGAAGACGGAAGCTATTTTGTCTGTGGACGATGACGCCCATTTGAGACACGATGAAATATTATTCGGGTTCAGGGTGTGGCGGGAGCACAGGGACAGGATAGTCGGGTTCCCCGGCAGGTAAATAAATGTAAATTTTGAACAGTGCATCATTTGGAAACCTTAATATTTTTAAATATTTTCACAAACGATAAAAAACTTTATAAATTTTGAAAATCATTGATGAATTTTGATGATTCTGAAATTATTCAAAATTCTTGATACATAGTAATATATTCAGGAAAATTTTAACAAATTTTTATACATTTTGGAAACACTATTATTATAAATTTTGAAAATCCTCCTTAAATTTAGAAAATAAATTTTGAAAATTTTAATCAACTTGAAATTCCTTAGATAATATTAAAAATTCTTGATACATTTTGAAAATACTTGTTACATGTTAAACCGTTTTTATAAATTTTATTAAATCTTGATAAATGTTGAATATCTGATCGATTTTGAAATTTTTGATCAACCTTAAAATCCATTTATAAATTGAATTGAAAATTCATGATAAGTTTTGAAAATTCTTGATAAATTTTGGAAATCCTTGATAAATTTAAAAAAATTTTGATTAATCTTGTAAATCAAATTTTAATAGTTATTGATAAATTTTAGAAACGTTGATAATTATAAGATTAGCATGCTTTTGAAATATTTTTAAATTTTCTTTTCTACATATCACGCTTGGGATTTTAACATGAAAAAATTTAACGAAAAAGTCAATATTTAATGAAAAATGCTAAAACATAATAAAAAAGCCAATATTTAATAAAAAAAATTGAGCCTTGTTAAAAAATGTCTAAATTTAATGAAAAAAGTTTGTTAAACTTATTAAAAACCTTCAAATTTAATGAAAAAAGCAAAATTTAAAGAAAATATTTGAAACTTATTATAAAATGTCTAGACATTAAACGCTTTCATTATTAATTTTGAAAATAATTGATCGGATTTGACAAACCTTGTTAAATTTAGAAGATCCTTAATATATATTAAAAATCTTAGATACATTTTGAAAATCTTTGATACATTTTGAAAATCTTTGATCAATCTTGAAAATCTTTGATACATGTTAATACATTTTGAACAAATTGATATTATTGATATTTAATATAAAGGAGACTACTACTTTCGGTTAAAAATTGATTGCATTTTTTTCCAGATATCACGCTTGGGATTTGAACACGAAGAACAGTTGGTTGTACAACTCGAACTACAGCTGTGAACTCAGTATGGTGCTGACGGGGGCCGCCTTTGTCCACCGTCACTACTTGCACTTGTACTGGAAGTGGTTGCCCCAAGCGATCCGAGACAAAGTCGACGAATACATGAACTGCGAAGACATCGCCATGAATTTCCTCGTGAGTCACGTCACCAGGAAACCTCCTGTCAAAGTGACGTCGCGATGGACGTTTCGGTGCCCTGGGTGCCCCCAGAGTCTATCCGAGGACGATACGCATTTCCAGGAGCGGCATAAGTGCATAAATTTTTTTACGCAGGTTAGTATTATAGACAATTTAAAAAACGATATTGTGGGGGCATTTTTCGGTTTTTACATAAATTTTCTTTTCTTTGACACTCCACACATATAAAACAAAAACTAGAACATGTCACTGGTCACTGTTTACCGCAAACAGCTACCAGAAGAATTATAACACAAAACAAAGAGTGAAAGGCCCTCAACCAGCAAAGCTGTTATAGAGAGCGCCAAATACAAAATAAAGCCTACAATATTTTTTTTGTAAACCATTTTTAATTTTCAGGTGTTTGGATACACGCCATTGCTGAACACTCAGTACAGGGCGGATTCGATTTTATTCAAGACTCGGATACCGCATGACAAGCAGAAATGTTTTAAATTTATATGAATTAAGGACTAAAACCAAATTTACTTCCCAAAAGTTATCGTTTTTATTTTTACATTTAAGCCTAAGTTTGTAAATTATTTATTAATTTCTCTTCACGATTTTAATATTTTTTTTATTTATTTGTACATTTTTAACAATGTAATTTATTGTGATATATTATTAGACTTTTTTACTGTTTTGAATGTGCCATTTTTTTAATAAGTCAATTGAACAAGTAAAAAAATTTAACTGTTGATAAATAATGGAGTTTTATTAATCCAACATATTATTTTATGTAAAAACGTAAAAAAACTCTTAATTAAATATGAATACTTTTTAATTAATGAAAAAGGCTAATATTTAAAATTGAAATTGTCGGAAGCTTCTCAAAAAACTTCCAAATGCAATAAAAGGCGTTCAAATTTCATGATAACAGTTAAAATTTAATAAAAAAGTTATTATATAATGAAAATGTAATTTAATAAAAAGATTTGAACCTTATTAAAAAATGTCTAAATTTAATGAAAAAAGTTAAAACTGATAAAAAACCAAATTTAATCAAAAAAATTGAGACACTAAAAAACGTCCAAATTCAATTAAATGTCAAAATGTAAAGAAAACAGTCAAAGACTATTAAGAAAAAAAAATAAAAAAAATGTGTGTTATAAAAATGCCTTATATTTTATTTTAGAATGGAATTTTAATGTTCACTATTTACTGACATCTTTTGGAAAAATTGTGCTTTGATGTGATTTCATAAAACCAACAAATAAACAAAAAATAAAAAAAAATCAACCAACAACTATTTATTTTGAAGAACACTGTTTAACTGTTAGGCTCTAATAAAATTAAATTCAAAATTCTTGTAAAAAAAGCGTGCAATTTTTTGTTTCAACTCAGTTGTTGGGACAGGTTTTAACAGTTTTATTATTTGAAATAAAAATATAGTATTAATTTGAATTCTACAGAGCGTTTAACATCTACTTATTTCTACATTTATTAATAACGAAAATATTTGGTTGCATATTATTTACAACAAATTTTAATTTTTTAAATCTAATACCTTGAAATTTAAGTAGTCAAAAAAATAATATTCCTACTTTATTTTTTACCAATTTATCAGACATTGTCGGTCGAATACCTTGACACTCTTTATATTAAAAACTAAGGGGATCGCCAAATTTTTATTCTTTTTTATACTCATAAAAACTTATTCTACAAATATTCTATGTTGGTTATACCAAATTTTCTTTTTATTTCAAACCTTGATAATTTTAATTTATAAGATGAGTCCCTCGTATTTCATTGTGGTAGTTAAAGCTTGATTTTTGTTTTTTGGTTTTCCTAAATTAGAGAAAAATGATGAAAAGGTTTTTAAATTATAAATAAAAAAACGGGTGGATACCATACAATTTTATTGTAGTTTTTAAGTTATTTCACATATTACAACCTAGATAAATACTAGGTAAGTTAATAAAATAATAAAAAATTATCAATTTGATTGATGAACTAGGTTTTTTTTTCAAAAAGGGGTTCTTTTCATTCACAACAACATTACGTACCACCTGCCAGGAAAAATAACTTCTTCTTAAAAAATATGTTTTAATCTATTTTTGGTCTTTTACAATTCCTAAAGCTATTTTGTTATATTTTAACAAGTGGAATGCGATATATTCATTATAAATGATAAATAGGGCTAATTTTTCGAAAAACAAAAACAAAAAATACAAAATGGTATCGGAATACACGGGATTTTGAGCGTTTTTGTTTACATTGAGCTCAGCCGTGTATTCGTCCGACCTAAATTTATTTTTGGCATCCTAGATTTATACAGGGCGAAGAATTTTTTGTCGTACCAAGGTATTAGAATGGGACGTGGGGGAGGTTTCGAAAAATTTGTAAAACCTGCCAGGAAATTGGATTTTTAATAAAATAGTAGTAAGAAAAATTAATTTGGGATTTTTGGGTAAAGGCGATGTTACCAAATTTCCGAAACGTTATATAAATTATAAAAATATTAAATATATACTGTGGGAGCTCAAAAAATCCTA
The DNA here is from genome assembly GCA_951812935.1 of Hermaeophaga mercurialis. NCBI lineage: Eukaryota > Metazoa > Arthropoda > Insecta > Coleoptera > Chrysomelidae > Hermaeophaga > Hermaeophaga mercurialis. Next base: position 17,749,041 of record OX638366.1, read on the forward strand.
CACCCAGTAAATATAATAAAAAACCCTCGAAAAACAGGTGATAGTGTCAATAAACTCTTTAATTACAAATGACAACAAGATTTATACAAATATTAGAAAATAGAACTATTTTTCTTTTTTTAAGAATATACAGGGCCCTGAAGAAATTGATTATTTCAGAACACTTTATATTCACTTAATATTTCCTTTGGCTTAAGTTTCCTAGAAATACAAATGAGAAATTCTCTATAACTAAATAATACAATTTTAACTAATTAGATTTTTAATTAATTTGATTATGCTTATAATTAAAAAAGTGGCAAAATCTGAGATTTTTTCCACAATTTTTGGGAAAATTATAATAAACACAATAGACCATTTTTATTAATGTGTTATACTGCTCGCCTAATTGTACATTGCAATTTGGGAGTTAGGTTGGTAGTAGCGAGAAGATAGACTTGAAGATTAATTAACTTTTAATTAGCGTGAATTGTAAAAATAACGAGAAACCCCTTTCCACGAGTTATAAAGATTATACCCCAATTATACAGGATGTCCCAAAATCATGGCGATGATACCACAGCAAATAAAACATTGAAAAATAGTGAAAAAAAGAAGAGAATTCCTCATTGTTTACAACAAAATTCGCAAAAACAACATATAGTCAAATAGTAATAAAATATGAAAAAATTCACATAAATATAAACATTTCATCATCGAGTTAATACTGATAAATACATACATCAACAATTCATCTAAAGAACCGTAAAGCTACGAAAGTAAGAACACCCACAGAGACCATAGAGATTTTCAACGAAAAAAAAAATATTACATTTCTGCCCTTGGTTATTATAACCTACACATTTTTAACAAACAATGCTTTAACTAAAGCAATATAGTTCGCAAGCGAAATATTTTCATTTTCCTCTCGGTTTTATTCATAAAGAAATAGCGAAACACATCCAGGAATTCAGTAGCAAACTTTCCAGCATCCCTCTTAATAATTCATGGATTGGTCATTCAGACTATTTTTTTTAAAATACAACAAAATTTATCCAAAAAATCAACTGTTAAAAGCGAGACCGACAAATGAAAACAAATCACTTACGTTCACCAAAAACGTCAATTTTTAAACGTTCATGGCGTAAAACATGGGTTTATGGGTTTCGGCCGTTGGTGAGGTATTCCTCCTTGTGTTATTGATGGAATCCTGGGGGGAAACGCTTGCCGCCCCCTCGGGGACACCCCTTTCTATGAAACGCGCTTTGGTGGGGCTGTTGGGAGGCGATTCCTTGGGGGGAAGGTAGTTGTAGTACCCGTTGAGGTGGTTCGCGTGCTGGATGGGGATTTCCTCCATGTAGACGTGTTCGGTACCTTCTGTGGGGTTGTACCTGGGTCTGATCGAAGGGAAACTGTGGCGATTTATTTTGTTCACGTACTCGGGTTGTTTGAATGGCGGTCGCAGGGAGTCCCTGAAGCGTAGAGTAGAAGGAACTGGAAAAAGTACAAATTTAATGAGAAGAGCCCAAATTTAATGAAAAGAGTCCAAATTTAACGGAAAGAGTCTAAATTGAATATAAAAGGCAGAATTGAATGAAAACAGGAATAGGTTCAAATGAAATAAAATTCTAAATTTAATCAAGTTGAAAACTTATGAAAAGAATCATTATTAAGCGATAAAAGTTAACATTTTATGGAAAAAGTCAAAATTGAATAAAAAAAGTTAACACTTTGTGAAAAAAAATTTAGATTTGATGAAGGAAATTAAATTTACTGAAAAATTATGTTAAAATTTAATACAAAAGTTAATACTTAATTAAATGATTCCATTCTTACTTAAAAAGTCCAAATTCAATGAAAACAAGTTAAAATCTTATATAAATATATAAATATAAAGTTTAAGATTACTTTGACAAGTTATAGCTAGCTATATTTTACGAGTTGCAATATATTTAGAATTTATTTTAAGCTATTTCACTTTTACCAGTACATCAAATTTGGATTCTAGTACCAGTTAAAACAAGTATACAGTTTCCGAAATAGTAGTGTTGTCAAGTTAACGTTAGTTAAAAACGTTTTAAACACATTTTATTGCTACGTTGCAGAATTTAACAGAAACTCCCTAAAACTTCGTTTTTTAAAGAAAATCAAATTTGAGCAACAATTTAAAATGTTTAAAAGCTACAGCAATAGGGAATATCATTCTATTTTCCAAAAATTAGATATTTTTCCTTACTTTGATAGAAATTACACCCCGACATACATCCAACGCTGGTTTGCGTCGACCGCGCCATCGAATAATTCCCCATCAATGGACTTTCGCTCCTAGATGGCACCAACATCTGTTGATAATTATTCGTGTACGGCCCTTTAGCCACCACTTTGTGATGTTGCCCGTTGGAATTGCAATACGGATCCTCAACAAGCTGCATTTTCTGTTGGTACACCGGTTCGATGTACTTCTTATTAATTTGATTTTGGCTGTACCGATAGTACTCGTTAGTTTGATAGCTGCTCGTCGGTGGAGGTTGTTGGTAGCTCTCGATGTGATTGTAAGGAATGTAAACCATGGTTTGGTGATAGGTTCTCGAGACTTCCTGCGGAGGCGGCGATAAAGGTCTACTGGTGCTCCGGAATTTCGGTATGCAATCCACCTCGATACCAACTTTGGCTTGGTAGCAGTTCTGGTTGGTGCAGTAGTTGGAGTCTTGGAGCGAAACCGGTCTGTATTGGTAAGTCCGGAGTTTCGGGTCTTCTTGGTATTGCTTGGGGTTTGATTCTTCGCGGTTGATACTACTCGTTTCTGAGTAGTACGGCCAGGATACGTTGGCGTTGGTGGAGGGAAGTTGGATCTGGTTCTGGATCTGTTGGAGGATTTCGCTTGTGGAACCGAAACGTGGTTTGATACCGCGGACGCTCGGTCTGTGGTTGAAACCGTAGTCGTCGTTTTCGTCGTCTTCTTGCTTGGAAACGTCCGGTTCGTATCTGAAAAAATGAAGAGATTATTATTTTTTGTTACTAGATCATTTTTTTAGCGTTTTAAATATCTGGAAGCCGTTTTTAGAGCTCTCAAAGATTTTTCATTGTTCAAGATGGAGGCCACGTTTCTTTTTTAGAGCTTCCGAGCTCGAAAGTTATTTTTTCACACTCTTGGAGCCTTTTGAGATCTTTACTATTTGAAGGATTTTAAGTTTTTTATCTTTATCGCCTTTTTTATAGTGAAGAAGCTTTTTTATATAGCTCAATATCCTTACAGCTAGGGGATCTCTTCTTTGCTCCAGAGCATTTTCAATTCTTGTCAAACTAATCAAGTTAGAAAGCTTATTTTTGGAGTTCGAGAAAGTCTTGTTTGAATCCCTAGAATATATTTCTTACAGTACCACAGTCCTTTGATATATAGAAAACATCCTAGAAAAATTTGTTTATCAATTAAGGAGCTTTTCATAACTCAAAAATTGGTTTCATAAATCAAGAATGCTTTTCACCGTTCTGATATGGTAAGATATTTACACTTACTTTTTTTTGATCCTTTCGATTCTATTAGCATCTTGTTGTACAAAAACGACCAACTCATCCCCAGATTCCGAAGCTGGAGTACCGGCCAAAACATCAGGGGCGCATTTCTTATTTTCCTCATTAACCAAACCTTCATCTATATCGTCCAACGTGTAATCACTTCCAGTAGAACTAACCAGCGACCCTTGACCGCTCAAATGGTAATAATGGTCATCAGGGTGCCCCATTCCACTTACGCAAGCTGTAAGAGGCGCCAAAGTAGACAAGAACTGCTTCCTGTTTTCGTTGATGGTGTTAGGCTTCACCAAATCTTTATCCAACAGTGGTTCCTGGTTGTAAGGACCTCCTATGTCCGGTAGAGTCTGAGTTTGTGCAACTTTGGGTTCGTAATTAAGCTGAGGAGGTGGTTCCGAGCGAGGTTTTCCTAATATGTCAGTAATTTTCTTGTAGGTGGAAGACATAGATGAGGAATTGGAGCTGGCCGTTGATGAAGAAGATGGTGAAAACGTTCTGGGTTCTTTGATTTTATTAGAGAGCTAAAAATAATAAAGGAGTTGATTAAATTTGTAATAAAATGGTAATGTTATGGTAATTTCCTACCAAGTTATTGTCGCTACCACTTCCTTCTTCCCCAGTTGGACTGACTCTCGCCGAAAGATCATCGGAATCTTGGCTAACATCATCAATATCACAAGTTAATAGTTTGATTCGTTCAACCAGAGAATTATCAGTCTTTTGCAGGTTTTTCTTGGATTTCGGCTCGTACCTTAGAAGGGATCTTCTCAGCGTATTTCTCTCGATTACTTTTTTAATTGAATCAGTGGTACCAGTGTTCTGGATGATTTGGGGTAACTTCGACCGTTTGGCTTCTTCGAAGGCTTTCAATGATTCAGCCGTGACTAGGTATTGCTGATCCTCATCGGAACCTGGCTTCGTGGGTAGGCTTTTTGTGCAAGGGAAGAGCTGCCGGACCGCCGAGTTCGGTTTCAGGCTATTGTTGGATATCAAAACGTGGTTACCTAAAAAAAATAAAATATAGATACTGAAAAAGTAACCAATATTATTTATTTACTCACCTAATTTGAAGGTGAGCATCATTTCTGTAGGTTCTACAATCGTTGGATCCAGTGAAGTTTCTGATTTGGTTGGGGGAACTTCATTTTGTTCTTTGGATGATTCTTTTCCTTCGACTTCTCGGTCGTTTTCTGGGGAGGATTTGCAGCTATCTTTTTTTTCTTCTTCTATGAAACGAACTGTTCTTGGGGTGGATTCTTCGTCGGATACCGAGTCCGCTTTCTGTAATTTATATTGTAATTTGTAGGGAATATAAGATGGTTCAAAATTGGTTACTTACTGTAAAAAGTTCATTTGGTTTGGTGAAATTTTCACCACTGGGTTGCCTCCATAGTCTTCCTCCTTTCAAGATGCCAGAAACTGGAGAATCAGCTGATGGTAGAGGTTTTAGATCTTCAACTGGAATGTCTTCGTCTACGCTTGATTCCAACACGTAACCTTTTTCATCTGGTAATAAGTAGAAAAACAATGATACATGGGTTGTCCAAAAAAAAAAAAAAAAAGAATAGGATTTTACCTGATCCGTTTGGAGAGGTAGGAGTTGTTTGCTGGCTTTGGTCGATTTTTTCTTTGTCATTTTCGTTTTCTAATTCTATCTTTGGCTTTTTATTATCACTAGTTAGTTGACAAGTATCACCTGAAACAAAGAAATATTAAAAATAGTACAACATATTTTTAATAAACAATGTTTACCCATTATTTCCAAAATAACTTAAAATTTGTTGTTTACGTTTTAATAACCGTTTTATCTCTGGCCATTATTTTCTCGTTTTAGAATAATTTCAACAATTCACATGAATGTTAGACTATCTCTGACCTACTAAAGTTGCACTTTGCATTTAGTTTTCACTTTCGGTCGATCTACAGAGTGTTTCCTTATGTAAATTATTGTGAAATTTGCGTTTAGTTCAATTAAATAAAGGTAATTGGTGATTGCCACGGTTTTTAGCGGCGATTTAAGTAAAAACAATAGAGAGATTACAAGGGCGTATCAAAATATTTTTAATACTATTTAAATTTAAATATAACTTTTTGTTTAGGGAAATTTTGTAACAAATGAACTTAAAAAAATCGTTTTTTTGCTTGAAATCGTCGAGATCGTAATTAGAACAGAAAAATTGTGATTCAGAATCAATTAAATATCTCCTAATATTTAATTTTACTTTGGATTATTAACCAGAAATCTCTATTTATTTTCTTTTAAGGGAACAGTCCATTTAGAAACCAGAGAAATCCATTTTTTCGAGCTCACTCTCTATTTTGGAGCTCGATCTTTATTTTAGAGCCCACTCCATTTAGAACTACATCTCCATTTTAGAGCTCGAACTCCATTTTGGAGCACGATCTTCATTTTGGAGCACGATCTTCATTTTGGAGTTCGATCTCCTTTTAGAGCTCGATCTCCAATTTAGAGCTCTAGGTTATTGTTTAAAGATTGTTGAGAGCTCTCTTAGACAAAATGAGCATCGTTTTAAAGCCATCTTTAGAGTATTTTTGAGATTCTTAAATTGTATCGAGGTTAAGAAACAATTTTATAGTTGAAGAGTTTATTTAAGAGCTTGACAGCCTTTTTTATAGCTTGATTCGTAGGCTGGATCCTAGTTTAGATCTCAAGAGTTTATATTCGTACTAGAGAACTATTAGTTATAATTTTAGGTCCTTTTTTTATTTTTAGAAACTCTTTATGTTAAAGAGGTTTTTTAAATCCGTCATACCTCGTTTCTTAGCAATTTTTTAGAGCCCAACATATTTTTAAGGCTTTGAAATTAGTTTCAAAGTTAAGCAGCCTGTTTTATAGTTGAAGAGTTTATATGAGAGCTCGACAGCCTTTTCTCCAGCTTCATTAGTAGGTCGGTACCTATAATTTAGAGTTAAAGAACTTATATTAGCTGTAAAGAAGTTTTAGCTTCTTTTTTAAATCTTGAAAACTCTATTTAAGTTAGAGATTTCTTTTAGGTATTTCGAACTTTAGTTTGTAGCATTTTTTGGAGCTGGACATATTTTTGAAATTTTCAAATTTGTTTCGAAGTCTTCCTGCTAGTTTTATAGTTGAATTGTTCATTTAAGAGCTCGATAGCCTTTTTTACAGCTTGATTAGAGCTTGTTTAGAGCTAAAGGGCTTATATTAGCTGTAAGAACTTTTATTGATAGTTTTTAGCTCCTTTTTTAAATCTTAAGAAATTCTATTTAAGTTAGAGAGCTCTTTTACCTTCGTTTTGCAATTTTTAAGAGCTCGAAACTTTTGAATTTGTTTGAGGTCAAGTATTATAGTTGAAAAGTTTATTTAATAGTTCGATAGCCTTTTTTATAGTTTGTTTCGTAGGTTGGAGACTAGTTTAGAGAATCTTCATTTATATCTTTTGGTTTGTTTTAAGTTAAGAAATTTCCTTTCACATCCCTTTGTTACTGAAATAGCACGAAATACCCTTTAAAGGCAGAAATATCTCTTTTTAGAGGTAGAAAATATTTTTTTTAATTAAGAGCTTTCTTAGACCTTTATTTAATAGCATTTTTTGAAGATCAACATTTTTTTTTAGATCCTGAAAATTGTTTTGATAGTTAGAAGCTATTTTAGAGTTGGAAAGTTTATTTAAGAACCGTGCAGCCTTTTGTAAAAATAGTGACCAATAGCCTCTCTATTTTAGAGCTGGGAAGCTAATGTTTGAACTAGAGAGCATTTTTTACAGCTTTGGTATCGTTTTTTTGACTTAGATCTCTTCTTTCATAGGTTAGAAATAAAATATTTATAATACGGTAGTCTATTTTAGACTGGCAATTTATTTTTTTAAAGTTTAAAAGCTTCTTCATCTCTTTTAAAGCTCGAAAGATTTTTTCCTGTACCAAAACCTTTTTAAAATTTTGAAAGTCATTTTTTTTTCAGTTAGCAGCTATCTAAGACAATTTATTTTTTAACTTTTTTGCAGATTGACATAATTTTTTTAGTTGTTGTGATATCGAGAAGCTATTTTAAAGTTGAATAATTTATTTAAGATTTTTCCAGTCATTTCTATAGCTTATTTAGCAAGCGATAGTCTGTTTTATAGCTGTATAGTTGATCTTAGAGCTATGGAGCCTTTTTTATAGTTCTGGCGTCTATTAGATCATTTCTTTCATATCTCTGAAATGCAATATTTAGAACACGATTCCCTATTTTACAGTCGTAATATATTTTTTTAAATTTGAAAGCCTTTTTCTTAGCTTTGTTTTATTTTTTTCTCTCATTTCAGAAGCCGAGAATGTAATATTTAGAAGACGTTAGTTTATTTTAGAATAACAATAATATAGTTTTTTATAGCTTGGAAGCTTTTTTTTAGTTCGACCATCTGTTTGCAAAAATCGAGAGCCTTTTTCCTGCACCAAAATCTTTTTAAAATGTTAATTTTAGAGTAAATGTTCAAGTTAAAGAGCCTTTTTTATAGCTTGAGATTAGTTTTTAAGTGACAAAACTCTTTTTTTAAGGCTCTAATATATTTTTAAAAGTTTTCATATTTATTTTACTAATCGAAATATTTTTTTAGGTTGTTATATATTTTGGAGCCTTTTTAATAGTTGTATATACACGAGAGCCTTTTTTATACCTACAGATATTATATTACAGTTAAATATCTTTTTTAAAACTAGAATTTTTCATTCAGACCTCAAAAATACATTTTCTTTGGTAGATGACCATATTTGAGAGAATTTAAAAAAATTAGTCTCAATAATTTTTATCATAAAGCACAATTTTTCATTTGTTCTGCGAAATCGAAACTTCACATTTTCCAATTTTTGCCAATCACTACGGAATTAAAATGAAAAATAACTGGTCGTTATTGAACGTAAACGGGTGATCAGTCGCATTGACCAATCAAATTATGTTTTGAATTCACACCTTTCTCCATTCGACTCGATTCACCGAATAATTAAGTTACCTAATGAACAAATATTAACGAAAAACTTCCAATTTACCCAAAAAAACGGGTTTGGAAAATAATTTTTCAATAGTAGTAGTATTTAACCTGTTTTAGACAACGGAGGCGAGATTTTTATGACCTTGAAATTATTTTTAAGTTTAACCGATAACATTTTCTATCAATTAAATATTATTCTACAGGATGTTCTTAAAAATAAACACAGGTTTATGAGCGAAAATCTGGTCATTTTCAAACGATAATTTAATGAAGAATTTTACTCCTTGTATATTGGCAAAACCGAACATCTCAATTTATATCGATATGAATTAGGGTTGAAATTGACTTGTCCTGGCCAAAGATATCGACTAAATTTGTGTCTAATCTGGCGAGAAAGGCATTTAAATAATTGGGACCTGGTCTGTCGACTTTAGGGAGCATAAGGAGCGAAAGAAGATAAGAGAAAATGGAAGTAAACAAACTGAAAGGCGGTGTCATTCAACGAAACAATTTGTCTCAATATATACCCACTCAAAATGGAAAAAAAGTAAGAAGCAACAACTTCCGAATTAATTTGTTAGAGAAGAAGGGAATTAAGAATGGAAATCAGGTTGTTTTAACAGATTATGGAATGATATTAGCGTTTTTATTTTATTTTTTTCATTAGAATTATACTAGAAAAATCTGAGTAATCTGTAAATAAACAAATAGAAAATAAAAGCTCCACATGCATCCGAGGAAGCTTAATAAACATTCGCTGTTGTTTATCTACTTACAATGGCGAAATTGAAGAAAAAAGGAACTAAATATACCACATCTCTTGCATTGAAGAGACTGACAAAACGTGATATTAAACCGAATGCATGTGTATTCTGGGTTACATTGTCTGGAAAAACGGAAAACTGCGAAACGTGTTATTCAGCGCAATATCAGCAACTTTCCATTGTTCTAATTGTCAGCACACGAAAAATATTTAAACTTTTGATAAAATCGCACAAAGCAAAACTTTTGTTGGTCCGACAGAATTGGGATTCTTCTACCAGAGAAAAATATCGCTTAAACGAATTGCTTGACAAGATGAATAAAAAAACGATCACTATATATTTTTCTAACGTTTTCAAACTATATTCAGCCCCGACTCTTTTATATTTCCACGAAAGTGGAGTAAAAATATATCCATTGTATAGGTTCGTAAGTAACAAGATATTCTTGTGATTTCGACAATAGATTCCGAGGAAAATAACGATTCAACAGGTGGTCTATTAAAAAATAAGGAACGGAAAATCCTTTCAAAATTCTATATTGTTAGAGAAACTGCATTTCTTTGGAAAAATAAATTGCGCGAGTTTTCTTATTTCACCTCTACTCATATTTCTGATATAAATGGGTACATAAAACTCACTTAAAGCGCTTTTAGATTTCAAATTTTCTAAAAAATTATCTATTTTTGTATTATAAACATGAATTAAGACCGAAATCGAACCGCGTTTTGTTGAAAATACTAATTTTTATATGTGTATATACAGGCCGAGTCCTTTTTATATTGGATAATAGTGTAGCCACCCTGTAAAAATATTTAGATATGAATGAAAATTGATAAAGCATCAATTGCATAATTTTCCACCTCTGATTTAATTTTAGTTATGATTGATCTTTTTTGTCAGATCTCTTTTAAGGCTGTATTAAAGCTTAATTTAGATTAGAGATTTTAGATTTATTTTTATTTGGAGATTTTTCAGCTCGTGAGCCTTCTTTAAATCTATTTAAGTTAAAGAGAGCTTTTTTAGATTTCGTTAACCTTCGTTTTATAGATTTTATTTAGAGCTCGATATATTTTTTAAAGCTGAAGAGCTAATGCTGGAGCTATAAAGTTCTCTTCTTTCAGAGCTTGGAAATTCGATTGTTAGAGAACAAACTCAATTTTTGGTCTGTGATCTATTTTAGAGATCGAGAACCTTGTTTTCAGCTTTTTTTAAATATTGGGAATTTTTTAGAGCTTTTTTAAACCTTGCCAACCTTAGCTTTATTGCATTTCTTTAAGGGCAACATTTTCTATAGATCTATTTTAAAGGTAAAAAGCTGAAGCTAAAGAGCTAAAGTGCTTTTTTTATAGCTTCGTAGTTTTTTAGTGTTAGTACTCTTGGAAAATGCTATGTTTTGAGCAAACTCTATTTTATAGCTTAAGGCCATTTTTTTAAATCAGATAATATTTTTTATAAGTGCATTTATTTTATTGTTTTTTTAGGGATCAAATGTCTTGTTTTCAACTCGAAAGTCTATTTTGAAGGCTTCTTTCCAGTTCGCGAGTATTTTTATATATTTAGATCTTTTTTAGTTAAAGAGCTTTTTAAACCTTGCCAACCTTTGTTATAGTTTTTTTTAAGAGCGATGTCTTCTTTATTTTAAATCAGAAGAGCTAAAGAGCTTTTTTTATAGCTTTTATAGGTTTAGACATTGCTAACCTTCGAGTGATACAGCCTTTTATTAAGTGCAACATAATTTTTAGGTCTTGAAAGTTGTCTTGAAGTCGAGAGCTTATTTTAAAAGCTAAAAGTTTATTCGAAAAGCCTTGAAAGTTGTCTTGAAGACGAGCGCTTATTTCAAAATCGAAAAGTTTATTTGAGAGCTATTTTTATAGTTCGTTTTACACGTGGAAGCCTGTTTTATAGCTTCATAAACTTTTTTTAGTGTTACAACTTTTCTATTATTACAACCTATACGTCCTTCAATTGAATTTGCCTTCATAACTTTTCCTTAACTAGAAACAGCACTGTTTAATATAAAACAATAAAACCACCCTGTACACACATTTCCGCAAACTAAGTTAATCCTAGTGCAGTATTTCTTGAAGTAGAGCAAACACACTTAAAATGTTAAAAGAACAGAAGGAACCACTCAATAAAATTAAATCAAGTTATTTCCACAACAACCAACACGCTGTCCAAACAATAAGATAAATTACTCTACGTTCTCCAGTATTTCCTTGCCTTGAGACTTTATTTTTAACTTAACAGGATTCTTTCACAAAAAAAAATGTAAATACATCCTTTCCACGGGTGAATTTACACCTTCCAAGTACGATTATTTTTTAAGTTGTGATTATATTTGGAATGTTGCTATAACATCCATACAACGTTGAAGTGCTGATATGGAGGGTTGTGAGTTATTAAAAACGGAGGGTATTGTATGTTAGAATAACAATTCGAAAATGGGGCGGAATGTAAACGTAACTGTTGAATGAAGCATCGAGATAAGTGCTCTCGTGTTTTTCCAAAAAGATAACTTCGAGGCTCACACAATTCCGTCAAGGATCTTGGTCTTGTTATTATTATTGATAAAACTTCCTCTAACGTTATTTTTTAAAGAGTATCAAAATATCGGTGGACTAGCAGAAGTAGGGCATCTTTTTTTTGATGGTAGTGTGGATGGAAAAAAATTAAAGGGAATGTGGGAATGTTATAAATCTTGTATGGTGTAAGTGGAAAAGTCTCACTATCAATAATGATTGTGGTTTTATAAATTGTAAGATCAGTGCATTCAATTCAAGTTATTTTTGTCACCAATTAATTTGGATCTGATAAAGAAGGAAGAGGAGAAATGCACCGAGAAGAAGTGGAAGAAACATCTGCCGGAGACGGAGAAATAATAAGAAAGGCAATGGAACATACAGATGAAAAAAGTACAATTGATTAAACAACTGAGAAGCCAGAAGAATCAAGAAAAGGAAAAGTAACGATAAAATAGAAATAAAATGAAAGAACTGTTACATAAAATAGATGAAAGATTTAACGAACAGGCCAAGAAAATGAATGAAGATAAACATGATACGAAGGAAGAATTAATAATGAATAATAAACTAGACGAAAATAAAATGAATAAGAAATTGGATAATATGAATAAAATAATAGAATAAAAAATGTGACAAAATAGAAATAAAAAAGGAAATTAAATAAATGAATGGCAGAGTCGTTAATAATATTGAAAGATATATAGAAAAGTTAAATGGATATATTGAGAAATTGGAAGAGAAAAATTAACAATTAAAAAAGATAGAAGAGAAATTTGAAACCGAAATAATAAAAAAGATTGAAGACATTAAGAAGAAAACCTAACTGCTGACAGCTATGACAGTTTCCTGTATATCCTGGAAACGTCAAGAATATTCTGGTAAACGTCAAGAATATTCTGGTAAACGTCTAGAATATTTTGCTAAACTTCAAGAATTGATACGAGTCTTTCAAAAAATTACAAATCTATCGCGAAGGAAGCATCTAACAGAACCACTCATCTTTTTTTAGTAAAAAATGTTTTTTTGACGACAAAACCGTATATTTATAACGTAATAATAGCAATTTCCTCTAAAATCGGCTTGAAAATAACTTGATATATATCTGGAAGTAAAATACATTTCGTCAATACCATTTATTTGAAATCATATCAAAACTGGAAATATAGGTTATTAGATATTCACAATATACATCCTCTTTTATTTTCCATGTACACTTCTGATAAAACAAACACAAATATTCAAATATTATTGAACGAATAAACATTACGAAGAAAATGCGTAGTAAAATATTATTTTAAACGTTATTTAAATTCGAATAGAATGGTTACCAAAAACATTTCACATAAGAGGCCATACTATGTAAAAATAAAAAGAACAAATTCTTCTATTTACGGCCCTTAATTTAATAAGTAGTAAGGTATACAAATATTTAAATAGGACTCAAATTTTACGAGAGAAAACGCGCACTAAAATATGATTTTGAATATGGCACAAAATCAAATACAACAATAACTAAAACACATTTTAAATAAGAGGCTATTCTGCATAAAAATAAAAAGAAGAAAATTCTTCTCTTTTCTGCCTTTAATTTATTAAATTAGTAACGAAATTTTCGAACTGTAACGCGGGCTACGTATCTTCTAACCAAATAATACTAGTTAATTAATCACGTAATTATCTAACAAGGGTTTTAAACTAACACGGTATCGCTTTCGAAATTCTAATACCGAATTTATTAGTTCAGCAAGTGTCGAAAGTTATGAAGGGAGCTGGCAAACGATCGTGTTTAATTTAGGGATAAACTTGGATAACTTAAATTTATCAAGAACTACTGGAAACTTGAGTGATATTATTAACTGGAGGAAAATGTGTTTGGTGAATTTCCCAGACTTCATAAATAAAATCGATGTTTATTTCTGATACAATTTTGAATCTGGTCTATATTAATACTAAATGGATATTCATAGAATATTCATAATCGACAAAGAGATGGCGATAGAGCAGAGAATGACCAAATAAATAAATGCGGGTTAGGATATTAAAATGTGCACAATATGGAAGTTCAATTTTTATATTTATAAAAATATACTCATCAGTACAAAAGTATCTTTAATAAAGGTCCAAAATATGTTCATTTAATATCTAAAGTAATCAAAATCTAGAAATTTAGATTCATAAATGTTTAGATTAAATCCCCAAAAAATATCTATTCTAAATTTTCAACAAGTATCTTTGTACTGTTTTTTTACTGGAATAGGTACATAAAATGAATATCCACGGCATATTCACAGGATATTCAATAATTAATCAGTAACTTTTTGACATACAACAATAATTCTAAATTATTAATACGTGGATATTGATGGGATATCCATAATATTAATAAACAAATGAATATTCTTTTAGCAGATGGAAAAGATTATAAATAGTTCTCTAAGGATATTTATTTAAAACCCAAAAAAGTCATAATATATTCAATTCACATCCAAACATGTTCAGATTATATCTATATCGTTTTTTTGTTTAATACGTTTTACTCTTGTTTAAGGGTACATTTTAAAAAAGGAATTTTTCAAAAAATCGAAAATTCAACAATTAAAAGAGATTTTGTAAAACTGACACTTTTCCTAGATTATTTGATCCTCGAAGACCCTTACAAGATTTTTTATTTTGAAAAAAATTCCATGGTCTATTTTTGGTGGATTTTGAGGGACCATACATTTTTTAAAATCGACGGAAAACCATTAAAGACGCCTTCTTTTGATTTTAGTATCGCTTTTTGTTTAACTCAATTTATTTTTATTTTAGAAAAATCAATAATTAAAAAAAAAATCGTTTTATTATTGACAAGAATATTCTATTTTTTTAGCAAAAATAACGTGACCAATTTAGAAATGACAAGGTATTAATATTTAACAAATTAACAGTTGTACAACTAACAAATTTTTATTTCTTGAATCATTTTTTCCTGCTAGGACAATTCCTGATAAAAATTGTCGTCAGCAAAACAAAAAATTGATTCGTTACGTGTACCGGTGCCGGTTCTTCTAAAAAGTTTTATCGAATCCGGCACAACTGGAAAAGAGCAATTTACGGGAAATTGGTAAACTACAAATACGAGAAGATGTCAAGAGCAGGACGACATTTCGTTTCGGTTCTATTCGACCCAAACCAAAATGAACAAAATATAATGAAACAATCGAAAAAGAAAGAAATTGCAATTGAAAATCAACAGTTTTTCAAAGTAAAAAATGTCAGTTTGTACCTAATTACATTTTCTGTGTGCCAATATATTCTTTTAACTATAATGCTGAGCAAATTGATACCAATGAAAAAATGGGATAGGATTGAATAGAAAAAGCCTCATTTCTTAAATTCTATTCTGACTATGATCCCAAAAATGACGAAATTGAATCTTCATATGATTTTGAAACCATTCCTGGTAAAAAAAACAGTTTCTAATGCTGTGTATCAATCAATATAGATTATTCATCTGCATTACAAAAAAAAAACACCAGATTTGAGAGAATAAATCTTAATTATGGTTGAATGTATTGTTAAACAAATTATTGGTATAACCTTGAAGAAAGTTAAGAACTTAATGCGTTTGCAACGAGTTCCCTTGCTGTTAGCACAGAGCCATATTAAAGATATTGCATGAAGGGTCTATAATATAAATTTCTTGTTAATCATTAGTTAATAACGAACAAAACTACTGTATTTTAATTTTATGGGGCTGTTAGTTCCATCCCTAAAGAAGAAAATTTGTAATTTTGTCATTTTTCTTAAAAAAAAACCCCTGTTTTACTTGAAACCAAAAAACTGTATGCAGCAATTTTCTTGATTAATTTTCTTAAAAAGAAATCCTGCTACACTAGAAAGACGAAAGTATTTTAAGGATTTTTTCTTGATAATACATTTTTACATTAAAATTGTTTTTTTATGAAAATATACAATAATTTTGAATAGCTAATAGTAGGAATTTAATGAATTTTATAATTTTTCTTAATTACTTTTCTTTAAAAAAATCCTGCTTTACTTGAAACCAAAAAAGTATGTTCAGTATTTTTCCTTGATAATTTTCTCCAATTCCAATACAATTTTTTACATTAAAATTAGTATTTTTTTTATGAAAATGTACATTAATAAAAATAATTTTTTTCTTTATTAGTTTTCATAAAAAAAAATGGTTTTTTACTTGAAACCAAAAAAGTATATTCAGCAATTTTCTTTCCTAAATGCAGCTAATGATCGCTTTTAACGATAAGACTTTATTTCACTTGAGAAATTATTTAGCAATTTAGTTTTATTTACATTTAATAAATATTTTTATTACCTGAAAATCTTCCTTCATACTTTATCCTGGCTTAAGTCTGGCAATTTATAACATTATTCGCTATAAGATTTTTTTCAAAGAAATAACTCTATCTATTGGTTTCCAATTAATTAAATGTGTTTCTAGATGCAGATTTTTTTAGTAAAAAAATAAGGTTATATTAAAATTTACTTTCATAAACATTCACCAACAATTTTTCGCAAAAAAATATTTGTTGACTCTAGAAGTTTTCTAAATCGGCAAAATCTTCTACTATTTCCGCATTATACCACAAAAAGCCCACAACAAAATAGAAAAAACGAAAATTTCAAATAACGATAGCACAACCACACTCAGAAATCCTTTAAAGCTAAAAGTTTAATGCGAGCAGTAGGGCCCAGGTAAAGAATTTCTGTGGCGATAAGTATTAACGCTTAATTCATTGCGTAGACTCAGGGGTTTAAATAAATATTGTAGGCCTCTATATGTTTTGATATTGTTAAAAAAACACATGCACACATTTTTACAAAGAAATAAAAACCAAGAAAACGACAGAACCAAGGAAGAAAAAAGCTTTAATCAATTAAGTCACCGCAGGTCATGGTTAGAAACTAAATTTTTAGTAAAACATGCTTTTATTTATTAACAATCAACTTTAATTTAGTCTCAAAACTAAACATAAATTAAAATGAAAAATTTAAGATTTGGGGGAAAAGGTCACTCCCCCCCTAGTTGATCTAGTATCAATTATATCGGATACAATTTTAAAATATTTAGTATTACTTTGTTATAATTATTCATTTGAATGTCAAACCTTCAAAAAATATTTTGGCAATGAAAAAAAAAGACTATCGACGACTTTCTGAATTGTGTGAAGTTCAAATAACGTAGAAGTAATTCCAAGGAAATTACAAATAGATATACAAAAAGTATGAACACGAGTTATAACTTGAATATTTGTTTAAATTTGTCTTTATTTGCAATTACTTTTTTATAAAATAAAGAATTATTTTTCAAAATTTACTGGTACAATGTTCTACCTTACAAAATTCGAGTTTCTCTTAAGTAAATTTTCATTATTTAATACATTTTCTATACTTATACATTACCCAAAACTATACTTGTTTAACACAAACAAAACCTGCGGTCCAGCCATAAACATTACAATGTTTTTTTTTCAATTTGTGCTTAAATCTCATTTGGAACATTTGAGCTTAGTACAACAACAGAATAGACAAATAACTTTACGTTAAGCTCGATCGAATATTATATTTTTTTCCTCATACCATGTATCTATACTAATTCGTCAATTCATCTAGTCCAATCAATTTTTTATTTATTTTCAAAACATATTCCGTCCAATTTTCTATCGCCTCTTAACTACAAAACCTTCATCCCGAACTCAATCGATACCAATTACGGAGAAACGACAACGGCAACAGCCGCCGCCAACGCTCCCTAAGGAATCCCCCAACCCCAAACCCCCAAACCGCAAATTGTCTCCGAAAACTTTTACCAGAATATAACTCAAAACTTACCTTTTTCGCCGTCGTTCTCCTGACTGGCACTGCACTCCCTGCACACGGCCGTTCTCTGCTGCCTCCTGGACATCTGCTTCAGGGCGAGTTCTTCCAGCTCCAGGTCTTTGTATCCCTCGGGGGGGCTCAGGGTCACGGCGTCGACGAATTCGATGGGGGGCGCGAATTTGGGGCTCTGCGGGGTCTGGCTCTCGACCTCGAGCTCTTCGAAAGCGCCCCCGCAGCCGCAATCCGGCTCGCAGCATTGTAAACGGACCATCTCGTGCTGGTAGCACGTGCACACCCCATCGTCGTCTTCT